>SNQJ01S0118032.1:0-10425 GCA_010110895.2 Picea sitchensis
GAAGGCATTGTGGCTAGCTAATACCAATGTTTATGGACCCAAAGGTTTCATAACTCTACTGAGAGGTAGAGTTTCAAAGCACATAAAGAAAACAACATAAATATATAATTATATAGTTCATATTTATAATAAATGATTGAAGGTTGATTCATAGAATTATGTGAAAGACGTATTTTAAGGAAACGTCACCTCTCAAATATTTCATCGTCGAACCTTGTTAACTTAATTGTTTGTTTTCCAAAATCATTTGTCAACATGCAATCTTCACTAGCACTTTTCATCCCTAGACTCCTATGGCTTTGTGGAAGTTCTCATTCGTCAATGATAGAGTAGGAGGATAGGTTCATGGATGGACGCTAATAGTGAGTAGAAAATCCTGTAGTATTCCCACTGCCTGACCTTGAATTGTTTTTTAATGTAGCAATGGTCAAATTTTTCTCGTCATTAGAAATGAAACAATCACTCAATGTTTACAAATTTCTTCTTCAAATAATGTCAAATGAAATAATTCTTGGTTGAACCTAAGCTGCGAGAGAGTGAACTTATCCCTAAGGGAGGATTTGACTATAGAGATCACTCTCATAGAATCACATGTGAATGGGAAAAGATGTTGAATATCACTTGTGAAAGGAAGAAAGAGCTCGCAAGGAGAGCCAAAGGAGCCACTATTTGTGTGAGGAGGTAAATCACAACAAAATGTACAAAATTTTGAATTGGATTTGGAGTGGGAGTGTTAGTAGACAGTGGTTAGACAACTATCCATAATTGTAAGCTTACATAGGAAAGTCATTATTTTCCCAACTAGTATAGTCACCAACCACTAGCCAACTACCCTTCTTAAATTAGAAGCTTCACCCAGTTTGTTATAAATAGAGGGATTCCTCTTGTATTACAATATAACAAATTTTATAGAATTAATATTTTCTCCTTTTTTTCCTCGTGGAAGGTTTTATGGTGTTGGAGAGATTTATGTTAGAAAAATAGGATCGCAGAGCAATAAAATAAGACAAATGTGGAAATAAAACAAAAATGATACACAATACAATAGAGACAATGATATACTTGGTTCACCCAGTGTGGGCTACGCCCACCAGATAAATTTCTAGGTCCTTCCTTTTTATTATCCAACAAAATGAAGGGATACAACCTACAACACGCCCGTTGTAACTTTATCTTCTTTCTCTCACAGTCTCCTCTCTCAGAATACAATAATCACACTCATACACAGTTGTAATACAATTCTCTCATAAAAGAAGGTTTCCTTCTAGGGCAAAAAGCCCTAAAATAACTTCTACCGTCAGATCTGTGACCTTATAATGAATGGTCCAGATTGACTACAAAATTACAATATTTTACAAGGAAATTTTTCCTTCGAGGGTTTCTCCCCCGAACCCTCGCTGGCCCCTATAACCCCCCAGTGTGGATGGGTATACAGTATTCATGGGGTATAAACACGACTGAAAACAAAGACCTATTAATCAAGAAGATAATCAGGCTCCACAACCAACAATCTCCCACTTGCAGACTGATCACAACAACTACACTGATGTTATACCTACTAGACTATGATCCACCTTGGACTTGGAAAATTTATCATCTTCAGATTTATGCTTGAAGGCCAACTGAAACTAAGAAGGAACTTAGTTTCTCCTTGGTTACTCCCTTTGTTAACATGCTTGCAGGATTTTGGATAGCATGTCACATCTAGCTTGCTTTGAGAAGATCCTTTTTTCTCAAGGAGAAAGGGGAGCGTAACGCCCAAGATATCAACAGATCTGAGGTCGAGGTAGGCCTCGTAAGTTTGTCAGGACCCAACTTTACTACATTTTCCCAAACCTCTTTTGCAAAGGGGAAATTTAGTAGCAGGTGGTCGGTAGTTTCCTCTTCAGAAGTACAGAGCGGGAATCTTGAGGGGCCCTGCCATCCTCTGCACCTTAAATTTTCACTGGTCAGGATGCTTTTGTGTTCCATTGTCCAGAAGAACATGTCAATTTTGGGGATCGACTTGTGAGACCAGAAAGTTCTCCAGGGCATTGGGTCTGATGGAACATGGGGGATAGCTTGAAGAGCTTGGTATCCTGCGGCTGCGCAATAAGTTTTGGTGACAATGCCCCATCCTATTTTATCCTTAACTGAGGCTCTCACGAGGGATTTCCCTTGCAGCAACTTCAAGAGGTTTTTGGATTCGATATCATGAATTTCTGGATAGTTCCCCAGATCCCACTCTTTCTAGGTTCCAGCCTCATTATCTTCCCATTTGGAAATATCCCAAAGCATGTGACAGTTGGAGGAGTGGAGCCATGCTTTGATATTGGCCAAACCTCCTTGAATATCTAGCGGTGACTCCCCTAGAATCAAATCATTCCATATCCTTATGTGTTTCCCATTGCTTGGGATCCAGGTAAGCTTGGAAGTGAAAAGGTCTAAGGATCTGAGGCAGAGGGTAAGGATTGATGAACCTTTGAGGACCTTTGGTGGGCATTCCAAGCATCTGATGCATTTCCCCTAGAAGTATTTTTTCCAAATAAGTTCCTTGCTCCAGGAGGATTTGTTGGAGACTAGACTCCACAAAATGTTTTGCCCCATCGCTAGATTCTGGGTAGCGACGTCCCTGATCTGGAGGCCTCCTTCTAGAAGCATTTATTTTAATTGTTTCCATCTTA
Organism: Picea sitchensis; assembly: GCA_010110895.2. Taxonomy (NCBI): domain Eukaryota; kingdom Viridiplantae; phylum Streptophyta; class Pinopsida; order Pinales; family Pinaceae; genus Picea; species Picea sitchensis. Next base: position 2,664 of record SNQJ01S0118032.1, read on the forward strand.
CTAGATGCAGTTTCCTCTCTATTTGCCTCCCTCCTTCCCACGATAATATTCTCAGCAGAATGTCAATCTTGTTGATGATGGATTTTGGAGAAAGCATTATTGAGTTTTGGTAGATTGGAAGACTTGTCAGGATGGATTTCAATAGGACAATTTTCCTAGTCAGATTTAACCAAGTCACCCCCCGGGATTGAATGCAGGCCTTTAGTTTGTCCAGGAGAAGATTCCAATGGATCATCTTGGGAGTGGCTTTGAAAATTGGGATCCCAATATATTTGAAGTTGTCCCAAGTCATTAAGCCTTCCATTCCTAAAACCCGGGTAATTTCCAACATATCTCTTGGAGAGAAATTCCAGTCGTAGACTTTACACTTTTGGTCATTTGTTTTGTTTCCTGAGACTACTTTGTAATGTTCTAGCTCCTGCTTGAAGTGACTTGATGTTAGGACATTGGCTCCACCAAGGAGGAGGGTATCATCTGCAAATTGCGCATGGTTAATGTCTTTGACTGTTGACACAATTCTGAGTCCAGGAAGGAAATGGGTCTCTTGATGATGTTCCAGTTGGAAGCTTAAAACCGAGGCTTGAATGGCATACAAAAGTGGGGATAGGGACAACCTTGTCTCAGTCCCTTTTCTCATGTCTAATTCTATTGAAACCATTGGGTAAGTCAAGCTTAATGATCCTACCTTTTTCTTTGCGTTGGATGTTGTAGTGTAAGGCTTCTTGGAACAACACTATGTTGTCTAGGATTTGGTGCCCTTTGATAAATCCTCCTTGGTTTTTCGAGATGATGCTTAGCATAATGAATTTGAGCCTAGTGGGTATGATCTTTGTGACTAGTTTGTAGCTAGTATTGCAGAGGGATATTGGTCGAAATCGACTGAAGTTGCTCGCTCCTTTTTCTTTTGGGATCAATGCTAAAAATGATGAGTTTGTGCTTCCCCACGAGTTTGAGGCAATTTTGGGATTTCTGAACCATTCTTAGCATATATTTCTTGATGATTGGCCAACAAGATTTCTAGAAGCGGGGTGTGAAGCCATAAGGCCCAGGGGCCTTATCGACTTCCATATTGTCCAGCGTGTTCTTGATATCTTGAAGATTTATGGGGGTTGTAAGCATTCGATTGTCCTCGTCCCTCAATTGATTGGGGACTGGCGATAGAGGATAGGCAGTGGGGTCTATTGGAGCTTCATTTGGAGCTGAGTAGAGATATTTGTAGAAGTCGTGAGCAGCCTATTTGATACCTTTGAATTTGGTTACCTCTTGCCCTTGTGAGTGGATTTCTTTGACCGTTTTAAACTACTTTCAAGCTTCTACATGTTTGTGGAAGTATCTTGTGTTCTTGTCTATGGTTTTGATATAGAGACTTCATGACTTTTGACGCTAGTATTCTTCCTCCTCCCTACATGCACGATGGAGAGAGTTTTGGAGATCGACTTCTTGGGTTAGTCAATCATGAGAGAGAGACTCCTCTTCAAGGCTTGGCTGGAGGTTTTCGAGTTCTTCTTTGATCCCTTTTCTTTTGGAGGATGGAGAAAAGAGGGTTTTGGCCCACCCTTTGAGCACTTTCTTGAGAAATCACAGTTTTTCTTTCCAAACAAAGAATGAAGATCCTTGGATCTGGACACTTCAGGCGTTGGCTATGAGATCTTGGAAACCCTCTTGGTGGATCCAAAGCGGGTTGAACCGAAAGGGGATGGGACCGAGGTTAGCATCAGAGGAGAGTTCGAGGAGGATTGGCTTGTGATCAGAGGTATAATTTGGGAGGATTTTGGAAGAAGTCACTAACCCGAGAGTGAGGAAAGAGGTTTGGATAAGGAATCTTTCTAGACATGCCTCAATGTGCCCTGGGCCCAATCTTTTGTTTTACCAGGTATACTTCCCTCTGACTAGCTTGATATCTTCCAGGTCCCAATCCATGATGAGGTCCTCCACCCATTCTCTGGCTGGGTGTCTGACCGGAGATCCCCCTTTTTTCTCCAAAGAGGCGAGTGTGATGCTGAGATCGCCCGCAATTATTATATTTTCATTATTTCGTTGTTGAAGGAAGGACTTTAAGGAGTCCCAACAGTCTCGTTTCTCTGAGATCTGTACTGGAAGAGACTTATGGGTTGGCTTGAACCTTTGTGGAGGAGTTTGGTGAAGATCCAGTGAGCACTACCTTCTTCCATCAAATCCAGTTTGGAGTTGTCCTAGAATGTGACAATTCCCCCTGAGGCTCCTCTGGCACTGATCTCTTTCCCTTGGCCTTTTTTCCAAAAACAATTAATTGCTCGGAGGAGATCGGGTTCCTCCAGTTTTGTCTCCTGGATGAGAAGGATTTCTAGCAATGTCATACGGATGATATCTTTCAGAACTTCTTCTTTTAGTTTTTTTCCTAACCCTCTGTAGTTCCACGAGACATACTTCATTATTTACTCAGTTGTGAGGCGGCGGCTCCTTTTTTAGCCCGGCCTTGTTTTTTGGTGCTGTGCATGTTTACCATTCCTTTGAAGGTTTTTTGGGACCCTTGCAGGACGTCCAGGTAAGTTTTCTCTTCTCTTTCTTTTTTCTTGGATTTCCTTCCTCTGGTGGCTTTTTTCGGTGTGATCTGGGAGCTACTTGTGCCAGAGTCTTCATCATCGGATTATGAGACCAAGTCGATGCGTTCCTCATCCATGTATTTCTCTTTGGTTGGACCTTCAGGGGATTCTATATTGATAGTTGTCTCACCTTCCCTTTTTTCCTTTGGGTCACTCGACCAGTCTTCCTAGGGCTCGACGTTGATTCATGCAGCCGTACTTGCAGTCTGAGCCTCTAGGGATTTGTTGGTGGCTTGGGGGATTGGGGCAAGGCATGTGTTCTTCTTCTCGTTCGGCTTTGGATTTGCTTTGGATCTCTTTGGTTGTTTCCATCCTTCACCGTCCGTATTGTCTGTTGATTGGGCCTTTGGGAAGTTCCTTTGAAAATGGCCATACTCATGGCAACTTCTGCATTTGAATGGTAATTGTTTGTAATCCATCTTTTGGTAATGCTGCCATGCCCCCAGCTTGATCTTGATGGCTTTAATGCTGCCATGCCCCCAGCTTGATCTTGATGGCTTCTGGCAGGCCTGCTTCTAGATGCACTTCTACATAGATCCTCACGCAAGAATAATGTGATTTGGTATCTTCTTTGTCTATGAACCGTTCCAGTCCATTTCCAAGTTTTTGAAGAGATTGGAACTTCCAGCAGTGGACTGGCAAGTTCAAAAATCTAACCCAGAACGAGACCTCCTTTGGGACATCAATTGAGGGGTCGAAATCGGGCATCCAACGGTTAAGATAAATACCTTTTGTGTCCCCAAGGAAATACGGTCCACTTCTAAAGATGATATCGCGGTCTTCTTTTAAGATAAATTAAAAATGAAGAAACCTCTTCCCAACGGGTAGCATGTGTCACGTTATTCTCAAGGAGCGACCTCCAGCTTTGTATCCAATCGTCCATTTTCTTTGGGGAAGGCCAAAGCCCCCATAAATTGGCCAACCAATCCACACTTTGTAAGGGATACAACTATGTTGATGGGTTGATCTTCCTGGAGGACGATTTCCAGGATTGAGTCGAGTTTTTTTTATGAATTTCGAAATGGAAGGCGGGGCTAGAGACTTCCCCTACGCGGTGATTAACCTCCTGAAGGAATCCTCATCGAGAGGGGGGGTAGTCGGCTCCCCTCCCCCTAGCACTCCCATGGTGGATTGTTGCACTAGAAACCTGGTCGTGGATGCTTGTTCACCCTGCATGCACAGGCTCGCTCCCGACGGTTTTTACTTACCCCCCAAAAAAATACACTACGCCACACTGTGCCATTTGTTAATATTTGTAACATTCGGACATAAAAGTGTTATGTAACTTGTGCATAAATGTGTTATATAGTTTGGTATAGGTAGAATAAATCTTTATAAGTTTTATATTTATGTTTATTTTAAATTTTATTAAAATTAGTATTTAGATTTTAGATTTGTACAAAAGCATTTGTTTTTGTCCAAATTTTAGATTTAAAGTAATAATATCTTTATTGACTTGTAATATATGGTTCATTGTTTGACCACATAATTCTATTGTTTTAATCTGAAATGAAATTTTATGCATAGAAATATTTTTCGCTCTTTTGCTTATATTAAAATATTATCCCATCTAACATCATCTTAATTTTTAATAAATTATATTTTGTAACATAAATATGTTCTTCTATTTCTTAAAATATAATTATGTTCTTATATTTACAAATAAATTTGTAAATATACATATAATTGAAATTTTTCACAATAACACACACACACACACACACACACACACACATATATATATATATATATATATATATATATATATATATATATTAATATTAATATTTTTTTTTTTTTTTTTTATTTTAATTTAAAAAATTAAATGTTTATATGTTCAAATTATAATGCAGACAAACAATAAATTTATAAAAATATTGAATTACTTGAAAATGGGCATTTGATATAGACATTAATAAATAATTTATAAACAATTGAGATTTAATTAATTTGATGTAGACATTTAACAATCAAATATTAAGAATAGAGTAAGCATTTAAGGTATTAGTCTTTGCATGAGCCAAATTTTACCAGAGTCAATCTATTGTCTTCACTTTGGTGTTAAAGACTCTAAGATTAAAATGTCTCATTTTTTGTGCATAGATAACTTTATTGTATTAGATTTTGTCAGGAAATTCATTCTTCGTACAAGCCATGGTGCCCATGGTTTGCACATGGAGCCACCCCCACCACCAAGTCGCTATCATTTCAAATTGTCCAAGTTTTAAATTCAAATGTTTTTTATTTTATGTACCCAAATATTTAGAATTGGATTTATAATTCATTTTACATATGTATATTAGATTATCATAAGTTATAAATATTATTTTTATAGATTGTTGATTCTGGAATTCCTTGCACTGCCTATCTTATAATTTGTAAAGGAATATTTGTGAAATATACATACAATGGAAAATATTTAAAACATATATATGTAATTTGTTTTTAATAAATTTTAAAATAAAATAGGAAGACAATTTAAAAATTACTTGTTTATATGTTCAAATTATACACACAAACAATAAATTTATAAACAATATGGATTTACTTAAAAATGGGAATTTCATATATAGACATCAATAAATAATTTATAAACACTATGAATTAGCCAACCATTGATTTCCAGCCATTTCAGTGGCCTCCTCTACGATACCCATTCAGACAGCCATTTCAGTTCCAAATAAGTTAATTTGATATAGACATTTAACAATCAAATATTAAGTTTTTAAATTTGATATAGACATTTAACAATCAAATATTAAGTTTTTAAATTTGATATAGACATTTAACAATCAAAAGAATAGAGTAACCATTTAAGTGATTAGTCTGTGTCTGAGCAGTCAGCTAGGAGCCGAATCTATTGTCTTTCACTCCGGTGGTAAAGACTTAGATTCAAATGACATGTTTTTTTGCGAATAGATAATCTCTTATTAAAATTGGTTGTGAGTTGGTTGTGGGGGGAGAGCCCTGTGGCACATGGCTGGCTCTCCGCGACCAACTCACATTCATTTCAAATGTTTCGTATTTTATAAAAAGTTCATAAAAAGTTCAAATTGTCCAACTTTTTATTTCAAACCTTTTGTATTTTCCAAAAATTTCAAATCTTTAGGAATTCAATTTATAAATCCATTTTTACATATGTAATATTAGAGTATCATAAGTTTCTTACAAATTTTAGCTTACAATCTTTCTTACAATGCCTTATTTACCGTTAAATTATATTAACTCTTTCGTTAGTTATGTTGTTTTCAATCTTTTAAGTTATGTTGTTTTTAATCTTTTTGCACTTGATGCTACAAAACATTGGTTGTAGTTTTCTAATAATGTGAATCTAGATTATAAAATGTATTCAAAATATTTTGATGATATAAAATATCAGTTGTATGGTTTTAATAAAGTAAGTAGATTATAAAGTTTATTCAAAATATTGAGGATGTTGAAGGAGTCATACACATGAAACGATGTTCCTATTAGATGAGATTCTCATATTATAAATAAAATCCATGGGATCCATTGATCTATAACACCTTGAATACCATTGCACCACTTCTCAACAAGTGAATGCATATGGTATGTTTGTTGTGTGTACAAGGATAAAATTCCCTCAATCCCTTAGACAACTTGCATTTACAAATGTCAATTTTCCCAAGGAGACAATACCTTTGATTGTTGATGCAAGGAAAATAACATGGAATGTATTTCATCCAACCACACTACTTTGGGCATGGATGGCCCTATATTGGATTTGATTCCCAGATATATGCTCCCTTAGTTGAGGCCTATATTGGATTTGATTCCTAGACTATAGGGAATTTAATAAATTGCGCTTAAAGATATGTTTCTCATGCTAACCATTAATAAATTATTAATTTGTATTTGTAATCCCCTTGCTTGTTGTTTTTTTGAATTGATTTCCTTTGGTGAACCCAACTTTTGATTTCAATGACTTCTATGTGTGGGCTTTATTGATTATTATGAAAAGATTGTGGTTTTATCTTCTGTCTCTTTTCCCTTTAGTCATCAGTCCGTGCTTGAGCAGTCGGCCAGTAGTCGAATCGACGGTCGTCACTTCAGTGTTTAAAGACCTATAGATTCAAATGCCCTGCTTTTTTGTGCATGGATGATGAGTGAAGGATAAGAATTTTCCCTGCTGTTTATCCCTTACTTATCTTTGAGTTGATTGATTCATGGATGAATGTTTAGTCTTTGTGCCTTCTTATGAACAAGTACCTCTGCGGCTTGATTGATTAAAACTTTGATTTCTCTCTGTGTTTTTAATTGCTTGAACTTGGGTACATCTCTGCATTTTTATTGATAAACTCTGCATTGTGAATGATAAACCTTTGAGTTGAATGGAAATCCCTTGGTGAACCCAACTTTTGATTTCAATGACTTCTATGTGTGGGTTTTATTGATTATTATGAAAATATTGTGTTTTTATCTTTCGTCCCTTATCCCTTTAGTCATCAGTCCGTGCCTGAGTAGTCGGCTAGGAGACGAATTGACGGTTGTCACTTCAGTGTTTAAAGACCTATAGGTTCAAATGCCTAATATATAAATAAAAGAGTCTAATATAGAAATAAAAGAGTCTTAGATGAGAACTAATTATTATACTCATTTATTACTTCACACATATTAACCAAACTTATTGAATAATTATCTTATTGATGATATTTATATTCATATAATATAACTTAAAATTGACAACTTATTAACTAATTCATTAATAACCTAGACATTAGTAACTAATGTGTTTATTGAACCATAATATTGTATGTGTGTCGGATATGTAGGCATAGCTAGCACACACATATCCCACATGTAGACGATAATAACAAGCTATGTTCTTAATGCATATTTTTAAAATGTTCACAACTAATAATGCATACAAATAAATAAAGTAAATCAAACTTCAAATAATCCTCATTAAATAAATAATAATAATTCAACATTCATCCATCTTTAAAATTGAATTACTATAATTTAAACATGGTAGGAACTATGTGAGGAAACAAGGAATGACATATCGAATCCCAAATGTGATCCTCAATTGACTTAGAATCACCCCTCGTTTTAAATCCTTAATTCCATCTTGCATCTCCCATCCCTTCCTTTGTTGAAATATGTTGGAGTTTCGACTATATTGATCTAACTCTAGATATAATCCAAATGTGAAAGCA
>SNQJ01S0118032.1:17699-27811 GCA_010110895.2 Picea sitchensis
GAGATATCCAAATTAATTATAGGTAATGTTTATACAATAAAATCTTGAGATAGAAGAGATGTTCAACTCTTTTTTGGTTTGTGTGATAATGATAAAATAAAATGCTCAAATTGATGTGACAATAAAATAAAACCTTAAAATGGATGAGATGATCAACTCTTATTTAATTTTATCATAGTCATTAAAAGAATGCTCAAAGATAGAAAAAATATTCACCTAAAAGTTCATATACCCTTAATAAAATAAAATCTCAAAATGAAAGAGATGTTTTTAACTCTTCTTTAATTTTGAGAACAATAATTAAAAAACAATATTCAAAATAAAAGAGAACATTTCAATTCAAATTTAATTTATATAATGCTTGTAAAATAAAATAAAAATCGAAATGAGTTAAAATTTGAAACAAGATATCACTACAATAGAAAATATAAAATATGTTTAAGTTTTTTTAAAATTAAAGCAATATTATTAAAATAAAATGGAAAAAAATACTATTGAAAAAAGTAGGTGTTCAATGGAAATGGTGTTTAACAATTTTTTAGTTTAAAATAAAATGCTCACAATACAAAAGGTATACAACTCAATTTGTATTGGTGTAATGCTAATGAGGGTTCATCTGATACCTTTGAAGAGCTCGTTTTACACATGCCCCTGCACCGTCGTGCTCTCCTTTTCCATGACCAGACTCAAAACAATTCCAACAATGTGTAATGTTTAATTTTTTATGAAGATGACATAACCAATAGAATGATCATGAATATTTGAACTAACCCTATAAAGACTCATCTTCGTTACGACAACAAGCGAAGCAAAAAGTGCTATTTTTTTTTATTATTATTTTATTTATTTTTTTAAGCAGGAAGGCAACAACGACAAACGGTTGAACCACACAGTCTGAAAACGAACAAAAGTAATTAGATTAGGCAACAGACAACTATGAATCCACGCACTAGCACAAGATCAACTGAGAGAAACATGCGTAAATCAATAGATAGAACAACTACCCACCCAACACAACATGACTATGCCTATAAGCTAAGGGACCACATCCACAATCCTAACACAATGGTCTCGGGGACCAATCACTAGAACCTATATGGCACACAAAACCCAACACATGAAGGTGTTACAATCCAAGCCCCAACAACAGACTTACAACAGTCAACACACTCACAACGAGAAGCACCGACTTCGACCAAGTTATCATTCGCCTCCATCCAATAGGGCACACCATGATCCCCAGGTGATAGGTGTGAAAATAACCCTGGTGCAACACAACCTATCTAGACCAAGTGCTCAAGATAAATCCAACCCGCTAAGAGCCTAACAACTGACAAGAAGACTACACCCACACCCCCAAGAAATAGGTCAACAAGAAGCAAGCTGACGTCACTCCAAGGAAAAAGTGCAAGCTAATACACGACTTTGCCAACCACCCAACCCTTTTAAGAAAAAGGTCTAAGAGTGAAGGAATGAACAGTAACCAACCTACTATGGTCATAAATGTTATCATAAGGTGACCTAATTTAGGCACTGAACAACATCAAGAAACATTCGTTAACAAATACCCATTGTCCATTAAATTAAGTGAACTACTGAATCATGTTTCCTATATAATAATTGATTTTGATGTCTAATTTAACAAGTCTAATTAATAAATAAATACCATCTAAACTAACCATTTAACAATATATAACAATAATACCAACATCAATATTTATGCTATTAATCAAAACACTATTAACAATATTAATCTATAATACTATTAACAATGTGTATACAACACTATAATTATAACACCATCAACAATATCAAATTACAACACACTGTCTAACAATATTAACAGTATTTATGCATAACAAGTTGTCTAATCTATTCGGTCTAGGTGCGTGATATTGTTATCTAGTAAAACTGAAACAATAAGGTTCGCTAACTTAAGTAGAAATAGGGGTATCGCGCTAGATTCGATTGATTCACTGTGTAACAAAGTTATCATTAATATTGTTGCCTTAATCCAAGATTTAGCTACCTATAAAATTATAAGGATTCGTTCAATATGAAATAAATCGCTCACAAGGTTGTTCGTTATAAAAGTTAATAGTGTTGCCTTATTATTATACAAATACTTAATATAAAATGTTGTCAATATAACTATCGTAACAATCAACACTTGCATACAATCAACGTTGTCAATGAACATCAAAATCGTTGAGTACTAACCTTTACTGGCAACAAATTTAAAACTGTCATAACATTTAAGATATTCAGTGTGATAGTCAATTAAATGGCTGGGATGCAATTAAGAGGAAATCATATGAATAAATAAAAAATGACATAAATAACGTTGTCACCTAAGAGTCGATCAACTATCAATCGTTGTCAGATAGAAATCTTGCATTCAGTAAAATTAAATGCATCTAGAAAGCAAACATTGTCACTGAAGGTACAACTCCATTGGAAAAAAAATGTTAGAAAACGCAGGGGTAACAACAACGGGTTCACTGGAAATCAAGGTTCAACAAAAACGCAACCAAAGATGAAATACTCGTTGCTTTAACAAACACTGAATACGCAAAAATTCACCTATAGAGAAATGTGTTGTCTTTTATCCAGGAATTACATTACCATAACTATTAAAAATCATATTCACTGTGCACTCAATAAATTGTGAAATCGCAGTAAAAAAAAATGTGTAACCAATGAGGAAGACATGTTGTCCAATTCAGTGTATATACAAATTCGTAGCGAGGAAACGCAGGTATATAAAAAAAACTGTGCATGGTGCCAAACCGTGGATCTAAAATTGTGCAAAGTGGCAATAAAATCCTGGTTTAAGGAAAGGTGAGTATAAATTACAATTCAAAATGCAGAGTAAGAAAATTGTTGTGGTTTATCATTGTGGACGCTCTGACATTAATAACACAACACCCAGGCACAAAATTTACTGTGGTTTTTCACAAAAGCATGGTCAGATAAAGGGGAAAAATCACGAAGTTTAACATCCCGTTTGTTGGATTCCATCCATAAAAACAACTGAGTTTTACCATAAAAAAAAAAGTGCGCTGAGTTTTAACACACCAATTTTCGCTGAGTAAATTCACCATCATTGTAACATATATTGCAGAGGAAAAAAATGCATAAAAATGTAGGGCATAATTAGCCTTTAAACAAATTAAAATGCATAGGGAATATCATTGGCCAGATGGGTCAGAACACAAAGTAAATTCGTCTTAAAACTCAATGAAATTGCAGAGGAAAATTACAGTCAAGGTATTAAATTGCAGCGCAAAAATTCGCCAGTCTGTAAGGAATAAAATTTCAGAGTAAAAAGATAAAAGTATTTCTTCAATCAAGACGCAGGTAAAAGGCAGGAGAAAAATGCAGTATCATCATTCCAACGGCATGAGAAAAATGCAATAATAAGAGTAATAGCATTCTACCATTACACAGTAACAATGCCACCATCACACATTAAAAGCAACTACAAATCGTTGTCAACGCAGAGCACTAAACGAATAAAATGCAGTCCAGTGTGACCCAAGGTAGAGTAAAAATTTGTCATCAAAGAAATAAATCGCAGAGTTAATCAATCGCAACAAGGTGCAAGACAATCACTCGACCAGGAACAACCAACATGGGTATACAACAGGGAAAAACATCCTTCGTTCATCATCCACGCACATAAAAGCAAGGCATTAGAATCTATAGTTCGTTATGCACGGAAGTGACGACCATCAATTTGTCTCCTGGCCGACTGCTCAGACGTGGACTGATGATCTAGGGATGAGGACGAAAGATAAAGCACAAACTCTTCCAATAATCAATAAAACAACAGAACAATCGTAGCAATCAAGGATCGGTGGCCAAGGAGATCAAATCGATGTAGTGAGCGTAAAGCTATGATGAATTTAAGTTCTCAATTAAAAATGATAAGTAAAATACTTTATTTACACAATTAAAAGTACAGATATGAAAGCGCAAGTTCAATATTAATCTACCATTCAAATTAAATGCATGCGTACCATAGCCCAAGGTGACATCTCTGAGTCGTTGTCTCGCGCGCTCCGTCTAGCTCCCGCTTTTCGACCGATGTGACTTCACCAGTACCTCCCATCCAATGCTAGGGGTACTCTTCTTCCCCCTTAGCCCCCCGAGCCACAAAGGAGCCATGCACACTAAACCAGAGAACAAATAGCTCCCATCTCGCCTCCCAAGGCCGAGCTACCACTCCTCACCAAGATGGGTATCCCAACTCCCACAAGATAAGTCAGTCAAGTCAAACATTATGCAGCGTAACGTTACGCATAAAGGAAGAGATCCTCCTCCTCCTCCTCCTCCCTCCTTTATATAGAGTTTCTAAGTGATTTCTTTCCCAATTTCCCATTTAATTTATTGTTCAATAGTTTAATTCAGAAAAATCCTCCCAGTACACGTGTCACCCATCCCCTTCGTTGCACCATAAATTAATTTCATTAATTATTTAATTACTCATATTTCCCTCACCCACCTAAAAACATTCCTAGAATCACTCCTAGGTGACCCCATATTCCCTTACAAATTTTAATGACTTATGTCCTTACTAAATTCTTAGTTGAGTTCAATTTAGAAAGTTCTTAAAAGCAAGAATCCTTACTAAGTTAGAAACTCTTATTTTTACTTATGTTTCCCTTTTTATTTATGTTTCCCCTTTTTCCCTTAGTTTCCTTATTCTTTTTAAGTTTCCCTCTTTTCCCTTTTTATCTAAAACTCAAATTAGCAAGTGTAGAAAATTACCTTTTACCCTTCTTTCCTTTTAATTAATAAATTTTTATTAGCATAAGTAGAATAACAATCAATTCCCTTTTAAAATTTTAATCCATCAATATCATTTGATTTTAATAAATTAATTGAATTTCTTACCCCCTTCTCGTCACATGTTTAATGATTATTATTATTATTATTATTATTATTATTTTATTTTTATTTTTTTTACCACAAGTTTCACTTTGACCTAGATTTTATTTTCCTAGGCTGGGTGACATTTTATTAGGGAAATTGTTTTTAAATCTTTCTTATCACATTATTCATTCTAAGGCCATCTAGGTTTATTCACTTATTAGTTAACAATGCGACATGCCCTTCAGGACGCACTAGGTGCTCCAAGGGTGCCACTCGCCTCATTCTCTTTCCCTTGTGTGACGTGCCCTTCGGGACACACTACGTGCTCCAAGGGTGCCACTTGCCTCTTGATTGACTTGGTAGACATCAAAAACCCCTGGATTCAATACTCTGTCAGGTGATCTTGTGGGAGAATAAGGGCCTGTAAGGAATAAGGCCCCTACCTTATTGTGTGCCCCTTAGAATCATCATGAGCGATTGTCGCAGTCTGCCCTCAAGGCATCATGGGTCTTCTCGAACTAGGTAATCATTAACTTTCTATTTGAGCCACGACGGGAGTGCAAGTAGGTTGTGGCAGGGCTACTATCCACACCTCTCCCTCAATGTCTCTGGTAGTCATGCGTGACCCCTCTACTCCACATGTGAGTCTGTTCAACAAGCTATCGTTAGCCTGCATAATCAATGAATCATGTCATAAATAAAATCCATAATCATAACATATAATCAGATGCACATATGTCATATATATGACAATCAAATCAAACCATAATAGTCCACTCCCTGACTCGATCCAGAGTCCAAGGGTTTCATCAATGCCTCTGCATCCTCGAGGTCCAAAATCCTACACACTCAGGAGAGCCAAGTCAATAGCACCTGTCTATATCAATACAACAAAGCAAGATGTCATCATATCCATAATGCCTCATAATTATAATCAAATGCCCAATAGTATAATAATTTGGATCACGTGCAAGAAAGTGTCCTCAAAGAATAATTTCGCTCAGTGTGGGCAAGAGAGGGATGTTACATACACCCCCTCTTGGTCTAAAATTCATTCCGAAGTTTCACAGTATATAAGTGCCGAAATAATGTGTATCATAGTGTCATAAGTCTATCTATCAAACAAAAATGGAAACTGCTAGCGCATATCATATGCGTCCTCCCAGGTCACCGAGTGCGGACTATAGTTGTCCCACTGGACCTTGACATGATTTATTGTTTGACGTCGTAGTTTTCGAATGCGATGATCTAGGATGTGAATCGACTCATCCGTGAGTGACCCCTTGACTAATACCTACAAGGAAATCATGTCAATAATATGTGTAGGATCACTAATATAATGTCTCAAAACAAATACGTGAAAAACATCGTGCATACGCCTCAAAGAATCAGGCAAGGCTAGTCGATAGGCCACGGTCCCCTTCCTCTCCACAATCTTGAAAGGTATCACAAATATAGGAGAGAGTTTAGCTACCTTTCCAAACTTGATCGAACTCTTATGTGGTTTCACCCGCAAGAAGACTCGATCACCAACTTCGTAACTACGGTCTACACAATGTGCATCAACATAACTCTTCTGTCGATCCTGTGCTTCTTTGATCCCTTATCTTATTGTTTGCATTTGATATTCCATTTCTTAGATCACTTCTAGTCCCACCAAGACCCTATCCTCAAGACGATCCCAACTCAAAGGCATCTGACAAGGTCTCCCATAAAGGAACTCGAAAGGCACCATCTTAATGGTGCTTTGGTAACTGTTGTTATAATAAAATTCTACCAGTGGAAAGAATTCTTCCCAATGCTTTTGTTGGTCCATCACGTACATGTGCAACATGTCTTCCAAGATTTGGTTTGTTCGTTTGGTCTGCCCGTCAGTCTCCGAGTGATACGCAGTACTAAATTTAAGTTGGGTTCCCAAGGCCTCTTGGAAACTAGTCCAAAAGCATTTGGTAAACACCAATCCTCGATCAGATATAATCCTCTTAGGCACGCCATGAAGCCTCACAATATCACTGATGAAAACTCTAGCTATTTCAGGTGCCTGATACGTCATACGCACAGGAATAAAATGCGCGCTCTTCGCCAGAGTGTCGACTACCACAAAAATCGAGTCATGTCTCCTTGCCATCAGTGGAAATCCAACAATGAAATCCATCGAAATGACCTCCCATTTAAATTCTGGAATAGCGTGAGGTTGTAGTAATCTTGTTGGATGTCTATGTTCATCCTTCACCCGCTGAAATTCTAGACATATGGCCACGTAGTTGACTATGTCTACCTTCATTCCTTTCCAGAAGAATAAGGTTTTAAGGTCCGCCCTCATCTTCGTGACTCCTTGGTGAGCCATCTACACTGCTCTATGAGCCTCATTTGGGATCAAACTCCTCAACTCCTCAACTCATTTTGGATCCGAATTTTAAACCTCAATAGTCCATCTTCGTCAAACGTAAATCCTTTAAATCTTGGTACCATCATTGTGTTTTGTGTGATAAAATCCTTGACCTCTTTGTACCAGTCATCGTTAGAATATTTTCACGTATATTCATGTAAAGAGGCAACACTGAAAAGATGCATGGTCTCCGACTCAATGCATATGCCACTCAGTTCATTGTTCCTTTTATGTAAATAATCTCGAAATCGTACTCTCTAAGAAATTCCGACCAACGTCATTGTCACGCGTTCAGGTCGCTTTGCGTAAAGATGTGTTGTAGTCCATAGTGGTCTGTTTTTAGTTCAAATTTTCATCCAATAAGGTAGTGTCTCCAAACCTTCAAGGCATATATAATGGCTAATAACTCCAAATCGTGCATCGCGTAGTTGTCCTCATGCCTTCTCAATTTCCTCAATATGTAAGCGATCACTCGACCATATTTCATCAAGACTCTGTAGAAGCCTTCCTTGGATGCATTAGTACATATCAAGAAGTCTGCATCCATGTCAGGGACCTTTAGTATCGGTTTCGTTGTCAACAACTCTTTGAGCCTCTAAAATTATTTCGTTCATTTCTCGATCCAAACAAACATCTTCTCCTTCTTCTACAATTCGGTGATCACATTTTCTATCTTCGAAAATCCCTAGATAAATCGTAGATAGTATCCTTCTAAACCCATGAAGCTACGTACTTTTGGAAAATTCGTTGGTGCATGCCATTCCATAATATCCTCTACCTTTGTTGGATCCACGATGATACATTCACCGGAGATGACATGCCCTAAGTAGTGAATCTTCGATTGATAAAATGAGCATTTGGACAACTTCCCATACAATTTGTGCTCTCGCAGACACTGTAGTACCAAGTGCAAGTGCTCGTCATTCTCCTCTATCGTCTGAGAGTAAATCAAAATATTGTCAATGAATACTTGGACAAACTTTTCCAAGTACTTGCAGAACACCCTGTTCATCAAACTCATAAATACCCCTGGGGCGTTTGTCAGTCCAAACGGTAAAATAGAAAACTTGTAATGTCCAAACCTCATCTTAAAGGAGGTCTTAGGGACATCATCCTCCTTGATCCATAACTGGTGATACCTTGATCGCAAATCGATCTTTGAAAACACCATCGCACCCTTCATTTGATTGAACAGATCATCAATCCTCGGAAACAGATATTGATTCTTGATTGATTCCTTGTTCAATTGATGGTATTCAATGAAGAGTCTCCATGACCCATCCTTATTTCGTATGAAAATAAAAGGCATGCCCCATGGTGACACACTTGGACGTGTAAGTCCTAGGTCCAACAACTCCTTTAGTTGCATTCTCAACTCCTATAACTCTAGGGTTGACATATGATAAGGCATTCTCACTATTGTTTCAGTCCTTGGTTTTAGGTCTATGGTAAATTCCAATTCCCTCTCTGGCAACATCCCAGGTAACTCCTTCGCGAAGACATCCGCAAACTCTCTCACCACAGGAAGGTGTTCTAGACCTTCCGCTACTCCCTTCTCGTTTAACACAAGGATCACATAAATCTTACATCCCTTGTTCATGCTCTTCTGTAACTGGAAGGAAGAGATAAACCTCAAGGAAACTACCTGGTTCTGACCTACAATCACGTGTCTCTATTCCTCATCATCGACCAAGCTCAATTGTTTCATTTTACAGTTGAGTATCGCCTCATGTGATTCCAATCAGTCCATACCAATCATGACGTCATAAGATCCTAAGATCGTGACGTACAGGCTGGCCCTGGTGAAAAACTCTCCCAGGTTAAGGGTACAACCTATAATCTTTCCTCCAACCTTCTATTTAGCTACTGAAGCCATCTCTACAAAGATAAACTCATCATCTTCGACTGCCTTTACCTTAATCATTTTTAGCATTGCACCAGAAATGAAACTCTCAATAGCTCCGAGATCTATCAAAATACTAAGGGTCTAGTTAGCAATGGTACCTGACATCTCGAGAACATTCGACTGGTTCTCTTCTTGGTGGTTATTCATCGCTACATGAATCTGATGGGCCTTGCCCAAATCTCCCACGGTAGTGGGTCCGGTTGATCCAGATGCTCTAGTCCTCTCCACTGAGAAGTTGGGTTGGTAATGTGGCTCCCCACATGTCCAAGACCCCTTATTTGGTCTAGTACTCCTGGTACCCGAAGTAGAAGCCGACGGCCCACCGGCCTGGAACAGGTTTCTAGCAATTTTGGTAATTTTCTATTTTTAGCATTTTTTAACTTCGAGAGCCATTTTGAGGGCCTAAATGAAGGTTTTTTGGGATCGAGCTTCTCAATGATATTAAAAGGAATGAATGAGCCCCCAAAATGAATCTCCTCAATGATTACTTTCCAATGGGATATCATGCACCTAAAACTGAGATCGTATGCAAAAGTTACGACCTCGGGAAGTTGATGTACTAACTTATCAAAACGGGGCCCGCATGACTTTTGGCACTTCATCTCCTAGGGTTAGGTTTTTGGATGTCTAGGGTTTTTGGCATTCATGTTTACTGTAAAAATTCTTTCAGAGCCTCATTGTAATCATCTTCTTGTGAATGCGAGTAGCTGTCACATCTCTTCTCAAAGATAAGTTGCAACCATTCTAGCGAGTCTTTCACTCTGTATTTTTACAGTCTCTGTACATTTCATTCATTAATATAAATCATGTATTAATGTATATATGTGTTTATGGTTGCATCTCTGATACATTTCTATTAAATTATTGGATATCTACGATATCTCTGTGCATTTCTTTATTATATCTCCACTCTCATTTCGTGCCGAAAATAATCTGGAT
>SNQJ01S0118033.1:0-10609 GCA_010110895.2 Picea sitchensis
ATAGGAGATAGGCCATGGCCATGGCTTTTTGACATGACTGCATTTGAAAGGAGTGAATTCAAGACAAATTCTTCAATACCATTCTTATTTATGTGTTCCATACTCCTTCTAGCAACTACAATGGCCTTTTTGTCCACATGTTGAAGACAATCTTGTTTACAACAATTATCTGCTGCCAAAAGTCAGATTTATTTCTCTTCATCTGTCCTTGTTTGACATTCTGCAACTTGTTTTGTAGCCATAACTCGTTTAATATTTTTATATGGCCTCGTTACATGCATATCATTTGATTCTACATTTTTTTCATTATAAAGATCCCCATCACATTTTTGTAAGGGACTTGTGTCCTCTATCACATCCCATATCACCATTTCCTTGGGTGGTTCCTTGAACTTTTCCTTGACCCTTAACATATCACCTTTGTTGTCCACCAATTTATTTATTGGTCATCTAACCAAACAGTGTATAGAATTATCCCCTATCCTACATCTTTCACAATTTCCATGTATCTCTTCCACGCAAACACCAAAGTCCATTTCACCTAGTGTTTCACCCTCAACCATGTCATCCTCATAGACATTAACTATCATTCCTTTGACAATGCACATGCTTTCTCATCTGCATTCATGTGTAAGAAAAACCCTTGTACATTTGAATGCAACCCTATCTTTGTGAATATTTGTGGGATGATCATGACAATGACGTTCCAAATCTGATTCTAGCCAAATATCATAAGATTCCAATGCATCCCCTAGTGTATGCTCAAATCTTGTTTGATGTGGTAGAGGAGAATCATGTTTTAACACCTTCTCAATTTCAACCACTATGCATCCTTTCTTTACCATCCTTCCATGCACCTTATGACCAAGATCTTTATTGAATACAGATCCCTCACCTACCTTCACTCCACATTGTAGAAGATCTACATTGTCTCCAATAAAAAATGTAGAAGAAACATTTGCACCTATACACCAAATTAAAGAAACTTAGTATTTGCTAAAAAAAAACATTCAATATACTATCAATAACACTTAACAGTATTTGCTAAAATAAATATTCAATATATTATCAATAACACTTAACACATGATTTCATATTTTTATTTACCTATGTTGTGCCTCAAATCCACGATTTTCCATGGATGTATGTCCCCTTCATCAACATCTTCTAGAATCAAATGTGGTTGAGTGACATCAATTATCAAAACTGTAACATAGCCTGCATCAACCATTTCTCTACCATAATAAGTCCCAGTGTCTACATATTCAACCCTTCCTAGCCCAATAACTTGACCATTAATTATGAGGTCAACATAGTCCCCTTTTGTCAAAATTATATTTGTCTGATGATCATGACAATGACGTTCCAAATCCGATTCTGTCCAAATCTCATAAGAATCCAATGCATCCCCTAGTGTATTCTCAAATCATGTTGGATGTGCTAGAGGAGCATCATGCTTTAACACCTTCTCAATTTTAACTACTATGCATCATTTCTTTACCATCCTTCCATGCACCTTATGACCAAGATCTATATTGAATATGGAGCCCTCACCTACCTTCACTCCAGATTGTAGAAGATCTACCTTGTCTCCAATAGAAAATGTAGAAGAAACATTTGCATTCCAATAGAAATGCAGAAGAAACATTTGCATCTGTACACAAATTTAAAGAAACTCAGCATTTTAAGGCATTCATATACTATCAATAACACTTCTAACACATGCTTTGATATTTTGATTTACTTATGTTGTGCCTCAAATCTATGATCTTCCATGGATGTATGTCCTCTTCATCAACATCTTCCACAATCATATGTGTGGTTGAGTGACATCATCAAAACTGTAACATAGCCTGCATTAACCCTTCTTCTTTGTAAATTTTGTATGAGCACAAACTCATACACATACAACAATAAAACAAGTACCATCTCCATAGTTAAATAGGAACTTAGTGGTTTGACATGAGTTGATATTTTCATTCTTTGATATACTTGGACCTCTAATTGTGTGTAATTTATATGTAGAGGGACTTTTGGTGGATGGTGGGGAAAGGTTTTCATTGTGTACAAAATCACTATATTACTTTTTTGAAGGCTGTGTTTTTACTAAAATATAAGAGACACTTTACATCATTTAACCCTAATTACAAATTACAATTCCCAATTGTGTAAGTTAATCTATATGATCTACAATGGAAAATATATAATTTTAAATAAAAGGGGACTATGTTGACCTCCCCATTAATGGTCAAGTTATTGGGCTAGGAAGGGTTGAGTCTACGGACACTGGGACTTATTGTGGCAAAGAAAGGGTTAATGCAGTCTATGTTACAGTTTTGATAATTGATGTCACTCAACCACATATGATTGGGGAAGATGTTGATGAAGGGGACATACATCTATGGAAGATCATAGATTTGAGGCACAACATAGGTAAATCAAAAATATCAAAGCATGTGTGTTAAGTAAGTTATTGATAGTATAATCAATGTTTTTTTAGCAAATACCGAGTTTCTTTAAATTTGTGTACAGATGCAAAATGTTTCTTCAGATTCCCATTGAGGACAAGGTAGATCTTCTACAACTGGAGGAAGGTAGGTGTGAGGGCTCCATATACAATACAGAGCTTGGTCATAAGGCGCATGGAAGGATGGTAAAGAAAGGATGCATAGTGGTTAAAATTGAGAAGGTGTTAAAACATGATGCTCCTCTACCACATCCAAAATGATTTGAGCATACACTAGGGTGATGCATTGGATTCTTATGAGATTTGGGATTTAATCGGATTTGGAACGCCATTGTCATGATCATCACACAAATATAATTTTGACAAAAGGGGACCATGTTGACCCCATAATTAATGGTCAACGACACAGAAGGGTTGACCATGCGTAAACCTGACCCTATTACAGAGAAATGGTTGATGTAGGCTATGTTCCAGTTTTGATAATTGATGTCACTCAACCACATTTGATTCTAGAAGATGTTGATGAAGGGGACATACATCCATGGAAAATCGAGGATTTGAGGCACAACATAGGTAAACAAAAATATGAAATCATGTGTTAAGCGTTATTGATAATATATTGAATGTTTATTTTAGCAACAACGTTAAGGGTTATTGATAGTATATTGAATGTTTTTAGCAACAATTAAGTTTCTTTAATTTGGTGTATAGGTGCAAATGTTTCTTCCGCATTTTCTATTGGAGACAAGGTAGATATTCTACAATGTGGAGTGAAGGTAGGTAAGGGATCTGTATTCAATAAAGATCTTATTCATAAGGTGCATGGAAGGATGGTAAGAAAGGATGCATAGTGGTTAAAACTGAGAAGGTGTTAAAACATGATGCCCTCTACCACATCCAACAGGATCTGAGCATACCAATTCGGGGATGCATTGGATTCTTATGATATTTGGACATAATCAGATTTGGAACGCCATTGTCATGATCATCCCACAAATATTCAAAAATATAGGGTTGCATTCACATGTACAAAGGTTTTTTCTTACACATGAATGCACAGAAGAAAGCATGTGCATTGCCAAAGGAATGATGGTTAATGTCTATGGGGATGACATGGTTGAGGGTGAAACACTAGGTGAAATGGACTTCGGTGTTTGCGCGGAAGAGATACATGGAAATTGTAAAATATGTAGGATAGGGGATAAGTCTATAAATTGTTTCGTTAGATGGCCAATAAATAAATTGGTGGACAACAAAGGTGATGTTAAGGATCAAGGAAATGTTCAAGGAACCACCCAAGGAAATGGTGATATGGATGTGATAGAGGACACAAGTCCCTTAGAAAAATGTGATGGGATCTTTATAATGAAAAAATGCAGAATCAAATGATATGCATGTAACGAGGCCATATAAAAAGATTAACGAGTTATGGCTACAAAAAAAAAAGTTGCAAAATGTCAAAAAAGGATAGATGAGAAAGAACTGACTTTGTAAAGTGTGATGATTGTTGTAAACAGTATTGTCTTCAACATGTGGACAAGACGGCCATTTCAGTTGTTAGAAGGAGTATGGAACACATAAATAAGAATGGTATCTCGAGAATTTGTCTTGAATTCACTCATTTCAAACGAAGTCATGTCAAAAGCCATGGCCATGGCCCATCTCCCATCATAGAAAAAGTAGCGATATGAGATTTGAATGGTACATTATTTGTAAGAAAAAGCATGGAAGAGATATAAGATTCCTCAAAGCACCTTTTATAAGTATCAACATTATTTCCAGCATGGACGCATCAAAAGCCATTCATGGTAACACCAACACATGCAAAACACGTGCACATACCGTATGTACATCAAATATTACAATACCAAAAATTGTAATGGATAACGTACACCAAACCAAACACGCCAAGTTGAAAAAGATGGAAGGTATTCTCCTTTAAGATTGTTGCCTCTACTTACACACAAAGTTCTTTGTTAAACGAGATCAATGAGGCTCTTCAAAAATTCAATTACCCATCAATATCACAATCAACAATGAGCAAGATCCGGAATACTCATTTTCGAGATGTGGCATTCTCAAAGAATACCAACTTTAGTAATGTAGTGAATGTATCATGTTCAAAGCACAGATGAAGTCAACAACTACAAAAGAGTTGGAAGAAATGGCACGAGGTAGATTGAACTCACATAATAAGACTGTTATGTGTGGAAGACATTGTTACTATGCCCATAGAACTATGTCGGAGCTGCTCACAAAAGGAGTATTTGAGCATTATCCATGATAAAATGGACAAACAAAGACTTCAATCCCAAGTTTGCGTGTCAAATCGAAATCTACTGCAGGAACAAACTTGGGTTTGTCATTGACAGTTATGTTAACACATGGGCATAAGACAGGAGGTTTTGTTCATTTCTCCCTACCATTTATACATATGGGATCACAATTTACTATTACATCCCTTGCAAAGTGCTTGAGGGATCTTGAAGACCCATACCTTGATATGTATGGTGATTTTCTTTATGGGAGTGGAAGTTCTAGAAACCCACTCTCAAATGCATTACTAGACAATAATATCTACTCAAATTTGTAGAGAGGTACAAGGATGATTTTCTATCCCATAGAATATCAAAACAATGTTGATTTTAACCCTCTTCCTCCACATTTGTTTTTACAGTTGGACAATGCAGCAAGTGTGATAATAAGAACGTTATCTTTTCATGTTTCTATCACTTTAACTGCACTTGGTGTCTTCAACACTATTGAGGTTGGGTTCTTTCCTATGGAACACACCCATGAAGACATAGATGGAACATACAGAAGAATGTCTTCCAACTTAAAAAAGTAAAGACATATATTCTTTAGCTGAAATGATGGATACATATCGTACAATTGAAGAAAAACGAGTTTTTCCACCTACACCGATTGACAAGGTGTATGACTTCAAAAGTTTCCCCCTTAATGGATACATCAAGGAGGGGAAAAATGAACTAGTCGGACATCTTAATGTCTAATACTTCCAATTTATTGTAATCACGATGTTCCAAAGATCGAGGTAAAGAATCCTACCGAGATATTGAGTGGTCAGATCCAATTGAGTTGTGGAATGTAGACGAGTAAGGTCGACCTATATTGCCCAATCGGGAAAGCCATCTTCTTAGGTCCCAAAGAGAATGCTGTCTATTTAAAAGAACTAAAGGAAGGAATAATATCATACATAAAAATGTGGAAAGACACTGTCGACAATTATGATTCACCAATTTTTACAGAGGATTGGAAAAATAAAGTAGAGTATTTGGAAAGAGTTCTTGGTACATTAGATGAAATCTACAATGACCATACAATAGTGGAAGTAAGTGATTCATCTTCTAAGGATTTCTCGCCCAAGACAAGGCAAATTGTCAATGCTAACAGTAATGCACTCTATGCAATCTCAAGTATTATGAATGAGGATTTTGATAATGTGACAGATGGACCAGTATATGTTGGACCCAAGTGCAAAAAGCCAAAGCCAACATTCAATCCTATGATTGATGTTAAAAAAGGAAAGATGATGCTAGTTAGATCAGGAAACGAAGATGAAGGGGAGATGATTTGGATGAAAAAATCCACCTTGGATATCTTCCAAGATGATCAAAGTGAGACTTTTCATGTAAAGGTTGATTGGTGGAAGCCTAGTTCGTGGAAATACATGGGAAAAATATTAGAAAACCATTGGGTACCAAATCCTGATGACACAGAACTTGAATCTATTTCATTTAATACCATTGTTTGGCATGGATGTCAAAGAAAGAACATCGCAGGAAGACCAAGATAAACAAATGTGGTGCAGAAGTTGTACTTGATATACTTGAGCAAATACCATGAGATCACGTGGAGATGATTCATGAATGTAATTTTGTCCTTTGAAGGATCTAATAATAAGCATGAAGATACACTTTTCAATGTTTGTTGGATATCAAATATTCTTTTCATATTATATTTTGAGGAGTTTTATATTATTTAAATCATATATGCAAATTTTGACTCAACTTCAATGTATTCATGTGATGATGCTTTATGCAAATTACATGACATCATTCTCCAATATTTAACTTTTCAATGCTTTGTTTAGATCAATATAATCAATTATATCAACCTGTATAATCAAATCCACACCCACTTAAAAACATTTCTAGATTTGGCCCATTAAAACTATATTGGAAGTAGCCAACAGGCCATATTTTTATGCAAATTACATGACACCATTCAATATTTAACTTTTCAATGCTTTGTTTAGATCAACATAATTTCTCACTATATTAACTTTGCATAATCAAATCCAATAATTCAATTTAAAAACATTTTCTAGATCCGGTCTATTAAAACTATATTGAAGTAGCAAATTAGTATTATTTTCAATATAAATAAGTTTCTTAAACACTCAATAAATACCAGACTCTAGCAATATAGTTTCAAGAGAAATTTGTTATTATGTTTGATATAAATCAAATTGTAATACTCTAAGTGAGTTTTTCCTAATATTCATTATTATATTTGATATAAATCAAATTGTACTACTCACAGAACAATTCTAATTCATAATAATTTGATTTTGATAGTTAAACAACTTCAACTTGCAAACTTTAAAGTGGTGAACATTACACCAACACAAACAAAATAATTACTTAATATCAATTATCAAATGGCTAATAATAGTAACAAACACAATTACTATGTCGTTAAACAAATTTATAGGTAAGAAATTCTTACACAAACTATTATCCATGAGTCAATTTTTTATAAACTTTGCTTTAATAAAAAGATACGTATATTAATGATAATAGAAATTATGTAAATAATCTAAGTTTTAGAGGAATATTAATATGTTCTTTTTCAATACCCCCGCATGGGTGGCAGGGCGATCTCCCTGAACACGCGGCAGCCTTTGGTGGCAGATGATGGGTTCTTAGACATGGGGGCACGTGATATACTCGTGCCTCCCCCTAGAGCTTAAATGCTCCGTAAGCACACTTCGATGGTTGTTAATGCGCCCATTAACGCAGACAATCCTCCCTCAGGGCTCCAAATCATGCAGTGGTTCACAATGTTTGTTGTTTGTTGCAGAGGGGTGTTAGCAGAGCAAGCTCCGCAGCAGCTCCGGGTTATCATCGCTTCAGTTTTCTCTGCTCTTTTGATTTTCGTCTACAGCAGCCGGCACCATGACGCTTATCTCGGGAAAGCCAAGGCTGGGATACCGAAGCCTCATTCAAACATTTCTTGCCTCGCCTCGCCCCTTTGACCCTCCTCTCATAGCTCACCATACCCAGCACTCATTCATCTCTCCTCCACATCGCCTCATGGGGAGCAGATCACCTCAAGGCGGCACCGGTACCTTTATGTGGTTACCCCCTCGCCCCTCCCCGGCTAATTCCTCCGAGCATCCCCACCCCGAAGCCCGACCTCCATCACCCCTCGCTGGCGCTGCGTCCTCTCGGATCACGCTACTCCAGAGCGTGATAAGCCATACCCAGATGATTTAAGGCTTGGCATCACGGTGGCGCGGACGAACCCAACTTCCGGCCTGTGAAACGAATGTCAAGGTCGACACATTCCTCAACACTCGCGCCTGTGACTCCCCCCGCCCATAGTCAGCACGACTCTGCCTGCAGTCCTGAAAGCACTGTGGGTAAAGCATGGACGTGGGACGTGACCTAGGAGCTATGGACGTGGACGTAAGCAACTCCTGGGCAGCAAAGCTCGGAGCACACTGCGGAACGATGGGTCCCCTACATAGAAGCAGGAGCCGTGGACGTAAGACTCGTTCCCAAGTGGCTCGAAAGTACCTCTTATGTCTGTAGCTCATCGCTAAGATGCAGATACTGCATAAGTTTATTTTGTCAATTTCCTCACGTTTATGTTAAAGGTCTTACTGCAATTAGATAAATAAATGGAATGTCTGCCTCCAGTTCACAACGCTCTCCTGCTTGGGGGCAGCCTCCATCTACCCCGACCAACACTCATGCACACTGACACTGTTTTTTGGGAGGTCTTTAATATATTATACTTACTTCTACAAAAAAAAAAATATGTTCTTTCAATATAATATGTTCAAACACTTCACGAATAAACATTGAGCACTTCCAATATTTAGTTCACTCACCTTTTCTCTCAGGTTCCCTCCTGTGTCAAAAAATCAAATTGTACTTTCTTGCTACCTAAATTTTAATTGATTTTGATTGTTAAAAAATTAATAAACATTGAACACATTACAGATCAATGTCACATTATTAAGATGAATGTCATGTAATAACAGAATTTCATATATTAATTCTATTATTAACAAGCAAAACCCCTATAGGTTAGATTTTAATACAAAATACAAATAATAATAGAGATATATTTTATGCTACTTTAATTCATAATTTATTTTGATCAACTCAAGGGTAAACCTAGACTTAAAAATGAAATATTTTACTTTGAATACAATATTAGCATCAATGTCATTAAATAACTTTATATAGGTAAGAAATTTATCAAAAAACAAAAAAAACAAATGAACACATTATTAAGATCAATTTCATTAAATATTTTCTCTTGTGGACTTTAAATGACACCAACTTCCCAAAATAAAATATTACCAATACAAAAATATTAGGTTACCACAACAATTAAAAATACTATAGTAAATGAACAAATTAGTATTATGTCATTAAAGAGCTTTGTAGGTCACTTGAAAATGGTGCCAATCTACTTGACATACTATAGTACCTCAACGCTGAGATTGCTACTATAATATCAATTTATAGTTAAAATCTAGGTTAATAATAGTAATAGAAATTGATTATTAATGACATTAAATAAATGTAGGGTGAGAAATTTCATACAAATTTATCATTCATAATGTAATCCTTTATCAACTCAGCTTTTAATAGAAAATATAAATAATAATAATATAAATAAATAATGTTGTTATTCTAATTTATAATTGATTTTGATTGTTAAAAACAATAAACTTAATAATGTAGTAACTCAAGATGGTAATATTTTCTTTGTTACTTTGTTTTTAATACAAAAATACAAAATAATAGTAGAAATAAATTTTGTCTCTAAATTTCAATATTTTTATCAATTCAAGAGTAAACCTAGACTTCATTAATGAAATATTTTTTCTTGTGAACATTAAAATGACACCAACTCAATTAAAATAAATATATTACCCATACAAATATATTAGCTACTAATGACACAAAAATGCTAGGTAATGAACACATTAATATTATGTCAGCTTTATAGGTCACTTGAAAAATGGTGTCAATCTCCATGACATACCATAGTACCTCAACGTTGAGATTGTTAATATAATATCAATTTATAACTAAAATCTAGGTTAATAGTAATAGACATTGATTATTAATGACATTAAATAAATTTAGGGTGAGAAATTTCTTTACAAATCTATTATTCATAATATAATCCCTTTATCAACATAGCTTTAATAGAAAATATAAGTACACAATAAAATAAATTCATGCTGTTATTCTACTTTGTAATTGATTTTGATTGTTAAAACAATAAACTTAATGCATAGTAACTCACATATAATATTTTCTCTTGTCGACTATAAAATATTGTCAACTCACTAATATAATAAAATATTGAAAATTTTCAATATATAATATTATTTAATATGTCTAGAATTAAATTGTCATAATAGTAAGAAACGCATTGGTATTATGGGATCAAATAGATTCTATATAGGTCACTTAAAAATTGAGCCAACCTTCTACTAGTATACTAACTCAACATTAGTTAGTATATTAAATTATAATTAAATTGGTTTAATAATAGTAAGAGACAATATTATTAATGTCATTAAATAATACTAAACAACTTAGCTTTAATACAAGTTATAAATAATAGTAATAGAAATAATGTAAGGAATCCAAGTCTAAGAATTAGATTTGCTTCTGCAAGTTTATGTAAATTTGATTTTACATAGTTTATCATGATAAAATTATCAAAACAATGGTGAATATATACAAAAAGTAGTGAACCAAGCAGTTTTTTAATTCCACAATTTGAAAAGAAACAATCTTGCTAATTTAGTTCGAAATTCTAGATCTATTGTTTTTTATTTAGATCCATTCTTTTACTTAACAC
>SNQJ01S0118034.1:27605-39278 GCA_010110895.2 Picea sitchensis
ATTTATGGCACTCTATGGATACCACCCTCCTTCCATCACTTCTTCTCTAAAAGAAAAATCTAAGGTTCAAGCAGTGGAAGATCACATCGAGCATCAACAAAAAGTTATACAAATATTAAAGGACAACCTGACCATGGAACAGAATTGTATGAAACAACAAGTGGATCAACATCATAGTGAAAGAAATTTTGAAGTAGGGGATTGGGTGTTTTTAAGACTAAAACCATACAAATAGATGTCCCTCAAGCAAGCCAGGAAGGATAATAAATTATCACCAAAGTACTATGGACCTCATAAGGTGTTGCAAAATATTGGTACTATGGCATACAAATTAGAGTTTCCCGCATCTTCATGAGTACACCCATTTTCCATGTTTCATGCTTAAATAAGGTTATAGGTGACAAGATCCTAGTTCAAACTATATTGCCAGAACTTGACAGGGAAGGAAAAATCATAATGGAGCCTGAAGCCATCACTGACAAAATAATTCGCTAGCTGAGGAATAGATCCATTTCAGAGTATCTCATTAAATGGAGGAAACTACTGGCTGAAGATTCCACTGGGGAAGATGAGTCTTTTATACAGAATCATCCAGAGTTACTCAAGCATTGCAAACAACACTTGTTTCAAGGGGAGGGGCATGTTAAACCCTAAATAGTGTCTCATTATACCTTAATTGGGGCATATTATATTAGTAGTGTTATTTTATTTATGTCGGCTTTAGGCCATTAGTTGTAATTATACCTCCTAGTCTCCTATATATACCAAGGAGACATTTTCATTTTGAATAATCTTGTAATTGTACATTTATGTGGGAATAAGGAGGTTTCCCCCTCAAAGAGGCTTATTATCTGAATTTATCTCTTTTTCAAGGGGTTGAGTACTTATTCTAATGTTTTTCTATGCTATATTGATATTTGGTTCTTAACACATAGGAACCTAAAGGCAAGATGTTTAAATCTGCCTTGGTGTTCAGTCCATTCATGTCTATGATGCATGACTTAACCATCTCATTAATTTTTCTTTTGGATCCCGTAGCCATCTGCACCAACCAGGATTTTCCATGCTTGCTTCTTGGCAATTGCAAACATTCCACCCTCTTAGGGTCTATATAACTATGACTATCTCCTGAATCAATTAAAATAACAATTGTTTGGTTGTTGATCATACCTTCCACTTCAATCATGTGGGACTAATACTCTTCTTTCTTGTTGTCTAGGGCTACAAAAGTCCTTGGCACATATCTTCCCATGTCCTCTATTGTTTTAGCTTCCTGTACATTGTGACCAACCCTACCTTTTTCACCTCTGTGAGGACAATCTTTGAACCTATGATCTCCTTTACAACCCCAACATTGCATAGGTGGATTCCTTGGCCCTTGAATCCCTGTGTCAATCATTCTGGGTTCTTTAGGCATTTGCTGTCCTTGTGGATTATTTCTGAAGAATGGTGGCTTATCTCCCTTCTTCCGCTGATCCATATTGAATTTCTTATTGTTTTCCCAAGCCTTTTGGAAATTTGTCCTTTCTTTCTGTTGATCATATAGGAATTTAGCTCTCATTATTGTCTCTTCTAATGTCTTGGGATCATCATACTGTATTTTTTCACTGATGAACGATGGAAATCTTCTCAAATACCTTTGAATTTTGATTGTCTCATACTTGATGAAAGAGACATACTTTAGCAGTTCCAGAAACCTTCTCTCATATTCATATATGGTCATACTTCCAAGCTTGAGTTCAAAGAACTCTTTCATTTTCTTGTCATAGTATCTCTTAGTCAAGTATTTCTTCTCAAAATACTTCTTGAATTCCCTCCAAGTAACACCTTCCTCTTCAATTTGTTGCACCTGCACAAGTTGATCCCACCACATGGAGGGATTTCCTTTGAGTTCATAGATAACAATTCTACCTTCTGCATGAGAAGAATAATTATGCAATTGAAAATACTTTCTCATGCCTAGCAACCATGTTTCTACATCTTCATCCTTCTTGTGCTCACCATCAAATGTAGGAGGTTTGATTTTGTTAATTTCTCCTTGCAACTCATCCACCCCATACCTATTATACCTTCTAACAAGGGATAGACTTGAGTTGTTTCCTGATCTCTTATTGGAGTGCCTTGGGGAATGATGGCGATGTCTACTAAAAATATTTTCTTTTATTTTCTCATCCGAAGGCTTGTGACTTCCAGATTTGCTTGAGCCACTCTCCTTAACCAATTTTTTTTCTATTATGTTCAAGCCCTCCAATAAATTCATGTTGAATTCATCCTGCTTCTCTTTGGTTCTCATAAGACTTTCATTATCAACTTTATGGATTTGGACATCCTTCTGCAAATTCTTAATGGTCTCATCCATATTCATGTTTTCATTCCTTTCTTCTCCATGTCTGTTGGAGTTCGTTCCTTCAATGCCCAAATGGACATCCACCCCTCTGCTCTCATCTTTCTGACTATAATTCCCCTGTGCTTCTTCCATTCCTATGGACTCCACACTTATCAGGCTAACAATTCAATAATTCATGAAAAATATGAACCATTTTGGTTCAATATATACATTAGAATTATATCTCCTAATTTCCTGGTGTTATCACCATGACAATTTTAGAGAAGACCCAAGTCTTGAAAACATAGACACATGGTGCCTTCAAAGATACATCTTTGCAAGAAGGTGGTTTGTCGAAACAACTTTCTCCAAGATACGGTATCACATGTTTAAACATGTCAAATACACCACTCATGGAGCAGGCAACAACTAGTTAGATCACCTCGTTTCAATCGTTCGGTACTTTGCATCCATGTGATGTCAGTTGAATGCCACCATGTAATGAACTCAAAATCTAATCATTCAAAATGGATTAGCCAAGCATGGAAACCCGACACTCTTGTACGTAGTCCATCTGCGCTTCATAATTGGAATTCTATAACTACCAATCCTCAAGTATGAAGGTATCTACATATCCATAACTGAATTAATATCCAAATTGCTTGACTTTCTACTCTCTGTAAAAGAATTTCAGTATCCACAACCTGAGATACATGGACGAGGCTAAATCCAGTGAGACTGGTTATTTGGGAAACATACCAGACCTTCCTGCGAATAAGGAGGAAAGGGTCCTTGCACACATTCTAGCGACTAAATTCCACACAGAGCCAGCTATAGACTTGCGGTTGGAAGTTAGGTTGAATTCCACTATGAAGGATTTAGTCATCAACATGCTAGCCGCTAAGAAGAAAAGGAGCAAGTGGCAGAAGAAGGAAGAATCCACGGCTGAAACAGCTGAAAGTGTTAGAGAGAATCAACTGGTTTGGTTAGATTCTTTAAAGGAGGAGATCGCTAAGATGAAGTGAGTCTTCAACTCAAATTAAGTATGCTTCAGCGAATTTTGAACAACTGGTAGCGAAGGTAAGGAGCACAATAGATGATAGGCATGTTCTTAAATGGTCCTTTTTACAACAAGATAACTGATATCATCCCTTTTTTTGTAATTTTGTGATTAATACGATTATATAAATACAGAAGCATATTTTGGACTATTTATTACAAAATTCTATCTGGTGGTGTGATGAGTCTTGTTTTCTTTTATAGTATGATTTTCTTGTAAGCTTATATTTCACTTCCATCCATCTGAATCGGAAGAATATAAAACTCAGAATTCCTTTTAATTAATGCTTCGATGCAGTTGTGTGTTTATTTTCCTCTAATATTTTGCAAATTAAACTCAGACTCATCGCCTTCCAAGCGAATTTGTGTGCACTAAACTTTGACTTGTACATTTATATTTATCGTGCATAGAAACATCACAAGGTAAAACGCTTTTCCGCGCACCTATATTCACTATGCATTTCCTCTCCATCGCACCGACAACTTGCGCACACTACTTTTGCGTTGTGCGCCAATATCCACTATGCACAGTTTTGGTATCATGCACCGATTCTCCACATGCATTTTTCCCTATGCATTGCACCATGCCAAAGTTCAATATGTTCCATCATGCACAATAATCTGCGTGCACCATTGAATACACTGTCGCGAGACAACTTATACTCATACTATGCACATACCAACAAAACTCCTCTGTGTTATGTAATACTTGTGCACCCCATATGCACATTACTATGTGCGTGCTCACCGCATAAAGCTAAATTCAGTGCATCCACCCATAATATTCTTCTGTGAAGCACCACAAGTTACCGCGCACACTTTCACACCAACATTTTCCGTGCGTTACCAAAATTTACCATGCGCATTGATGCAAGAGCATCGCTCCAAGCCAGCTACGCACCAGCTAGCCAACACATCAAAGAGAGCATTTGATGGGAGAAAGAGGTGCATCCTTCTCGATTTTTAAATTTTGAAATTGTATTAAATGATTGTAAGGATGGTAGAGCCAAAAAGCCATGCATATGCACAGGCTTTAGTAAATGTGGCCTTAAATGGTTGTAAGGATGAGATCTAGATCAGATTCGGACTAGACATCCATTCAATATAATTGAATGTAAATTAATGAGAGTAGGTAGCTTGGAGGGAAGAGCTTGAGGAGCCCCTCTTTGTGAAAAGATATTCTTTGTATCTATTGGGAGATAGAGAAAAAAAATAGATTTTTTTTTAGGAGGAGAGGAGAGCCGAGACATTGTTGCAGTCTGAGCTCAAACACATTATAAAAAGGCATTTTCATGTTAATACAAATAGAGCAGTTTTTCCTGCATGTTGTTGTCCACATGTTTATGAGTCCATGAACGAATGTCTTATGTGTTGATGATATGTTGTAGATGTATGTTAGGTATGCATTTATAGGGATAGACATAATTTACTGTCTGTGAGTTATTTGATTCTAGGTTTGGGTTCTTTGAGGCTCCATGCAAGAGGTTGCATGACAGAATATTGCGGGTTCTGTAAGCCAGTGCAAGGAGTGCACTTCTGAATTCTGTGGATTCAAACAAAGACATGCCAGGAGGGCGCACCAGCGAAAGTCATTGACTCAAGGATAAGCCTCAAGGTTGCTGAACATCTTGGAGGTAAGACTGTGCAGAGGGAGGCACAGAGAAGACAAAATTACTGAGAATTATTTGGAAGCTCTGCCAAGAGGGAATTGAGCAAATGCACTAGATGCATTGGAGAGAGAACTCTAATTCGAGTTCGTTGAGAAGACATAACCACTGTAGGTTATGTACAACTCTGCCAGGAGGACATTGCGTTGGTGCAGGTGTGCACAGAAAGAACTCATGTTTGAGTTCAAAAAGGAGAAGAAGTGTCAGGAGGAAGACCTTCACAGGGTTATTGAACACCCTGCAGGCTCAACAAGGTGATGCCAACGCACTCTCAGTCCACAACGCGCAAGTCGGAAGGTCCACGTCAGCATAGGATATTTCCTTCACCACTAGCCCGAAGAACTCTAAACAGTTCTCCTATATCCCTATCAGGAAATCTGCACCCACAACAACTCTCACGGGATCCCCTCTTTTCACTTAGGAGATCAGATCTTGCAACTTCGTGAATCCAGTGGTCGAGCGTTGGTCTCTCGAATCCCTGAAACCCGAAACAGTCAACACTGCCCTTCCCTTTTTCCTTTCAGGATTTTCCCTATCATGATTTCGACACTCGCGATGTCAAGGAACTTGTCTCCACGACTCCCGAATCCTGATTTTCCGAAACTCCAATACACTCGTGTGCTTTGACCTTTCAACGTCACTTCACTTCATCAACATTTCGGACTTCACAATATCATGAATCCTAATGAAATGAATTTAGGATTTTACTCTGTGAAACTCTGAAATAGTGTGCCACCTGTCCTCTCGCTGACTCCTCTGTGGCCCACACGATCCCTTAGCTTTCAGGATATCACATTTCATGATTTTGCGATTCCCGTTGCAACGTTTATAGGAATTCCACCCACGAAAACCCGATACAAGTATGTACGTGTAAATCCAACGGCCCTTGTGGCTTGGATCTATGGTCCTACTCCTCCTAAGCTTAGAACCCTTAGGAATACTCACGGTAACTCCCTTGGTTCTCCATGAATCTATGGCTCACGGGATTTCACGAATTCTCCTCAGAGAATTTTGACCGTTCGTTCCTCCTTGGCAATTTCTGTGAATAACTAAGCGTTCCTCTACGAACTTGTCCACCTGTCGTGAAAACTTACAATGCCTTCCTGATTCTTCCAGGTACAACTTCTGTGCAACCCTTTCCGTGGTTATAAGGCTTTATCCTTCCTGATCTTCCTTATAACTCAGAGTCTTAGAAAAGACTCTTGCACACACTCCTTGCAGCAACCTTCAAACACTTCCAAGGGCTGAATTTCCTTCGACCCTGCGCACGCCTGCAACAACAGTCCCTCAACACTTCACTTAGGTCCACAACCTTGAGACTTCACTCAGCCTGTGCACTCCTTTCACGGCTCCTGTGCCCTACTGCACTTTTGTATGAATGGGAACAAAAGATACCCTATCTGAATCCTTCGTCAACACACTCCTTGCGGACAATTCAACTGCACTCCTTCCAGGAACCCTTGTTCAGATAAAGAAACAAATGAAACTCATTCCTACTTCCCTTCAGACTTCAAACTCAAAACATGAAATCATATACACAACATATAAAGCAAATGTATAATAGGAAGTAAACATTCATGAGCATATCATTCAACATCAATACACAGAGAACAAACACGAAACCATGAATTTGAATCAACTCTTTCTATTAATCCAAATATCTGTACATGGGTGTTCTTACACAGCTCTCTACTTCTCTTCTATTCTCTTCATACACTAATGTTGCCTCTCCATAATGTTACAATACACAATGAGGGTGTCTATATCGCATTTCCCTCTTGCGCTCTAAAACTGTCTAATCTACACATTCAATTTTACCTACTCGCATTAAGTACTATAAATGCCTTCTACCTACTAAGGATGAGAGAAACTCACTCAAGGTTTGTTTACATTTTACAAGTGTGCCTTCATTAAATTGCTACATTTATGTTTACACATCAAATCCAAGAGAAATTCAAAATCTGTGCTAGCACTTGTCCAGCTGCCTTTTGTCTCTACGCTGGCTTGCTTGAGATGCTCCTGCATCATACTCCCTCGCTTGAAAATTTTCATGGGCTCCTGTCCATGAGATCGCGCACGACTTGTCCATGCCTTTGTATCTCCGCTTCATTCTCCCAGCTGGCATATTCAACTGGATGGCCTTTCCATTTGACCAGATACTCAAAGTATTGCTTTCGCCTGGTCCTCTTGCTCACTCTTTTGTCCAGTATGTGCTCCATCTGTGGATTTTCTGCAACTGGAATCTGCTTTGTCCACGGGATCCCTGGCTGCTCATTTCCAGTCCCTGCTTCCTCAACTTTATATGGGTACAAATCTGAGATATCGAATATTGGAGAAATTCCGATCCCATTGGGTAATTCAATCTTGTAAGCATTTGCCCCAAATTTCTTTAAGACCCTACATGGTTTGATTTTCTTCATCTTCAGCTTATTATATGTTCCTCTCAGGAACCTTTCCTTTCACAAATGTGCTAGAACCAAGTCACCAACCTCAAATTGAAGTTGTCTTCTGTGCTGATCTTCTCTACACTTGTATTCCTGGCTTGAATTCTGTAGTCGCTCCTTCACCTGGCTGTGAAGTTCTTTCATCGCCTCTACGAAATCTTCTGCACTAGCGCTCCTAGTCACAGTCTGTTCTGAATCCCTTAATTCAGAAATTCCTCTCGGCTGCATACCATAGACAACCTGAAATGGACTCTTCCCAGTGCTTTTGTTAACCGAGTCATTATAAGCAAACTCTACCTGTGGTAGTATGTTGTCCCACTGGCTGTGGTGTTCTGTCACCAAGATTCTCAGCAAGTCTCCCAGACTTCTGTTTACCACTTCTGTCTTTCCATCCATCTGAGGATGATAAGATGAACTAAATGACAAGTTAGTTCCCAGCTTCTTCCATAAGGTCCTCCAAAAATTCCCTATGAATTTTGTATCTCGGTTCGAAACTATGCTCCTTGGCAAACCCTGAAGTCGAATGAACTCTTTGAAAAATAGGTTCGCAATGTGAGTTGCATCACTGGTCTTCTGACATGGAATGAAGTGTGCCATCTTGGAAAATCTATCCACCACCACAAAGATTGAATCATAACCTCTTTATGTTCTTGGCAACCCCAATACAAAATCCATCCTAACTGCATCCCACAGTGTTTCTGGTATGGGAAATGGTTGATAGAACCCCACATTCTGTTTCCTTCCCTTCAAATGCTGGCAAATTCTGCATCTGTCCATGAATCTCTTGACATCTGCTCGCATTCCCGGCCAAAAATATGACTCATTTAACTTTGCGAACGTCTTGTCGTGACCAAAGTGCCCTGCCAATCCTCCACTGTGTTTCTCCTTCAACAAATTCTCCCTCATGGAGAATTTCGGAATACACAGTTGATTACCTCTGAACAGTAATCCCTCCTGGATCATGTATTCTATCCAATGGCTTCTGTCTTTTAGAGTTGGATTCTCAGCTGCTTCATACGCTTCCTTAAAATCCTGATCATCGGTGTACATGTTCCTGAGATCATCAAAACCCAAGGTTTTGACTCTGAACTCCTGCAATAGCAAACACTTCCTACTCAAAGCATCAACCACTTTGTTAGAAGTACCAAAAATATGTTTAATAAAAAAAGTGAAATTCTGTATATGCTCAACCCATTTGACATGTCTTTGATTCAACTTTTCCTATTGAGTCACAAACTGCAATGCATGATTGTCACTGTACAATACAAATTATTTCGGGATCAAGTAATGCCTCCATTTCTTCAATGCCTAAATGATAGCATAAAACTCCTTATCATAAGTGGAGTATTTCACCTTCGCTTCATTCAACTTCTCACTGAAGTATGCTATCAGCCTGTCTTCTTGACTCAAGACTGCCCCTATTGCAAATCCACTTGCATCGCATTTCACCTGAATTGTCTTTTGGAAATCCGGCAACACCAAAATTGGTTGTTCCGTAATCTTCCTCTTCAATGGATTAAAAAATTTCTCAGCCTCTTCTGTCCAGTGAAAAGATTTGTCTTTTCTTCACTGTGTCCATCATCGCTGCGCTAATTCCACTGAAATTCCTGATGAACTTTCTGTAGAAACTAGCCAATCCGTGAAAACTTCTCACCTCAAAAACATTCTTCGGTGATGGCCAATTCTTGATTACCTCTACCTTATCTAGATCCATCCTTAACTCATCTGCAGAAATAACAAATCCCAAGTAAATGAGCTTTATCTTCATGAATGAGGATTTCTTCATGTTTATCAATAGCTTCTCCTACTGTAACCTTTGCATCACTGTAGCCAAATGCTTCAGATGCTCTGCCACTTTTTTACTGAAAACGAGTATGTCATCCAAATATACGATAACAAATTTTCCGATGAAATCCCTCAGGACTTCATTCATCAATCTCATGAAGGTACGCCACACATTTTTTAAGCCAAACGACATAACAAGCCATTCATACAACCCTTCATTTGTTTTGAATGTTGTCTTCCATTCATCACCTTCTCTCATATGAATCTGATGATAACCGCTTTTCAAATAAATCTTTGAAAAATATTTTTCTCCACTCAAGTAATCCATCAGATCATCCATCCTTGGCAATGGAAATATGTACCTGATGGTTATCTTGTTGATCTCCCCCAAGTCAGTACACATCCTCCAACCTCCGTCTTTCTTCGGACTGAGTATTGTTGGAACAACACATGGACTCAAGCTTTCTCTGACTAATCCTTTGTCCAA
Source organism: Picea sitchensis (assembly GCA_010110895.2). Taxonomy (NCBI): domain Eukaryota; kingdom Viridiplantae; phylum Streptophyta; class Pinopsida; order Pinales; family Pinaceae; genus Picea; species Picea sitchensis. The sequence goes on from SNQJ01S0118034.1 coordinate 37,374, forward strand.
CAACCCCTGGAATTGTCTTCTGACCTCTTCATTCTCTTGCAGCATCAATCTATACACGGCTTTGTTTGGAAAACTCGCTCCTGGTATGAGATCAATATGATGACTCACACTTCTAATCGGTGGAAACGAACGAGGTAATTCGTCCACTACTATGTCAGCGAACTCTTCTAGTAGTTCCTGAATCTCTTCTGGTAAATCATCCACTCTTGTGTTGGTCAAAACAATCCTTGGTTTTCTGACCACATTGAACTGTGGATCCTCCTTCTTCTTAACCTCTATAAGAAGTTCCTTCCCACTCATGAGAAGTACAGTGTTGCTTACTTCCGGTTTCACCTCCTTATCTTTGATTGGAAGAAACATGTGTGTCCTCCCATTCTTCTCTAGGGTGTATGTGTTCATTCTCCCATCATAAATCACATTCATGTCATATTGCCATGGTCTACCCAACAATAGATGACAAACATCCATAGGAATGACATCATATAATATCTTATCATTATATCCTCCTATCTTAAATTCAACTAAACATTGTTTAGTGACAGTTACCTGGTGTCCTTTTTGTAGCCATGAAACTCTGTATGGGCTTGGATGATCAGTCGTCTCCAGCTCTAGATTTTCTACCATCTCTCTAGAAACAAGATTATATGTGCTACCACTATATACAATGACCTTGCATACCCTATCCTTATTCTTGCAAGCAGTCCGGAAAATTCTGGTGCTTTGGACTAAACTCTCCACCTCCTTCTCTGGTGTCAAAAGAGATTTTCACATCATCAACGATCTTCCACCTTCAACGTATTCTATCTCAGCATCTTGCCTCTGGGCTTCTGCGATGTGAGTTTCTCCACTCTCCTTCTTTTAATATGGACACTCGTAAGACTTGTGCCCATTCTTTCCACATGTGAAGAATGTTATTACTCCACCTCTTCCTCTTCCTCTACCTCTAGTACGAGGAAAAGTATTATTGTCAGCATAATCCCCCCTCTGCTCAGTATGTTTCCCTCACTGTGAGGTTCCACCTCTTTTAGTTCGAGCCTGAGGCTTCTTCCAGTCCTCTCTGGGCTTCTGATATTTATCCTAGGCAACTGATTTGCCTCTAGGCTGACTTCTGCCTCGGCCTCTCTAACTCTTCTTTTGGCTCAGCTTCTCTTCCACTTTCAGAGCCATCTGATAAGCATCTTCTACCGTTCGGCTGGTTACCATGCTCATCTCATCCTGGATATCGTATATCAGGCCATTCAAGTATTTGGAAACATTTTCATCATCGCTTTCCTGATGACCTGCCTTGATGTTCAACTTATAGAATTCCTCAGTGTATTCTTTCACTGTCATCAGCTTCTGTCTCAGGTTCTGCATTCTCCTCAACAGAGTAATCTGATAATCTCTAGGGATGAATTTCTCCTTCATCTTCATGATCATTCTTTACCATCTCTTTATCTTCTGCTTGCCCTTGCAGTGTCTATTAGCTTGTAGTTCATCTATCACATACCCACTACCATAATCGGATTTTTCTGGTCTTCTGCCGAATCAGGGCCCCTAGATATCTATGGAGGCCCAGCGTAAACTGGCTCTTTCTCTCTTTCTCCGTTCCCATGTGATCGTGGGTAACGATCACAGATCAAATGATCATAGTACCTCTTTCATATTTCATGCCTCAGTGCTATAGTGATGTCGATTCGTTTGACTTGGCAACCGTCGAACCCCAACAGGGCTAGCGATCGAACAATTGGGCTCCGGAATGCATCCTCAGCCGTAGATCTGGTGTTAAGCCCTAATATTGGCTCATTACCACTTAATTGGGGCATATTAGATTAGTAATGTTATTTTATTTATGTCGGCTTTAGGCCATTAAAACCTCCTAGTCTCCTATATATACCAAGGAGACATTTTCATTTTTAATCATCT
>SNQJ01S0118035.1:3928-27595 GCA_010110895.2 Picea sitchensis
TGAAAATCCTCCAAAATGAAAAATATGCCAAAATACACCAAGATTTGTCTCTCCAAGAAGTTGCGCACCACTTAATTTCAGCCAATAACCCTTAAAGAGGGCCGAATTTTAGACCACACACTTGTCTGATGAGATATGATGATAAAAATGAGAGTTTTCTCCCTTATTTATACAATATGAATGACCTTTAATTACAGTTAGGTCATAAAAAGGCCGACATGGCCAAATTACATTTAAAATCCATTTTTTTACAAAAATGTCATTAATTAAATGCTAATTTCATCTTCAAGGGTGACATCATGCCCTTCTAGGGTGATGTTAGGCCCCTAAGGTGGAACGCTAGGCCTCAACTGCAGAACGTTTGGTCTCTAAAGGCCCTGAATGCTGCCACACGTGCCAAGTAACACACAACTGCTCATCATGAATGAAAACCCTAACTATGGATGATGTCAAGGTCAAAATGATGATGTCATGCGCTCTCAAGGGTCAACGTCTAGGTGGAAAGGAAACCCCGCCCCTGACTAGGTTTGTTGGAGTGTCCCTAGTGCAACGTCCTTATTTATTCTTGGTGCAAGCCTCTAGTTTCTCTTCCCCCCTGGTGGGGTCACAACATCCGTCTGCTGGGCTTTCAACCCCATGGAGCTCTGACCTAATCATTCCCCCATATGTACCTGTCCATCGGGAAAAATCATGTAGGAACAACAAGTAGTTCGTCTAGGGGCTCATAAGTCACATGGATCATAGCAATGTCAATCACATATAATAATCAAATTACCCAAACATGTGCATCAAACCCCCCTTTACCCAGACATATGTTAAAAGACGTTATGCAGTTTAACAAATCAGGTTTGGAGGAGATCTTAGGATGTCCTATTGGGCTAATCCTCCTTAATTTTGGGGTATTTTCCGAGTGAGAACCAATCTAGGTCATGTAAGTGTGTGTGAAGTGGCGTAGGGGAAATGTTTGGGCAGAGGGTGCAGTGATAATAGGGAAATGCAGGTATTTCCCATGGGTTCCTCTGTAGAGGGAAAGCTGCACCTTATCATGGATGCCATTGTTTCCTAGCCCATTCAATTCCTTTTATTCTTAGTCGTATTCCTTTTGGTATTTTTTATTTTCAAGGGAAAATCTAGGGCACACTATCCTGGCGTGGTGACCAGAGGTGACAGTGTTACCCACAAGCATTTCACGGAAATGAGAAGGATGGCTCGTGATGAGAACCCCTTTCTCTTGGATATTCCACCAAAAGACACTACCTTGGCTTGGTGACCATATAAATGGTAGTGTCATACCACTACATTCCCATGGACCTAATAGGCCGGCTCATGATGAGACCTCCCATCTACCAACTAGTACCTTGAGTTTCGATTTATATTATGGGTCCCCTTTTCTTACTAATAATATTTTTTATTTCTTTCTAGGGAATCCTTGGGTGAAGCATCTCAAAGGTTTCATTTTTTCTTTTAACTCTTACCAACTACTTTTACCCTCTATGCCTTTAGCCCCTTCTTCCCACAAGGCAAGGTACAAACCTTCCTAGCGTGGAAAACCCAATGCTTGAAATAAGGTGGGGGGAGATGAGAGGAATAATGATGGAAAGTGGTAAGTATGGAGGGAATGGACAATGACCTTTCATAGACCCAACCAGTGGTAGCTCATCCTAAAGGGGAATCATCTTACTAGGGAATTATGTCACCCTCCCAGGTATGAACAAGTTAAAGAGAATAATTTCCAAGAAAATGTTATGAAACAAAGGAGAATTCAGTGCAACATATTCAACTGCTTCAAAAATCAGAGTGACACATACCATGATACCAAGACTCATTACCTCATTTAGCAAGACTTACTACTACTTCAAGACCAGGTTGGTGGGATGGATGTTGTTGCTGCTGATAGATGGGATGCACTCAAGACAATATGGGCCCTCCACGGCCATGCTCAAGTCATCCGGCTCTTGACACTCCATGTCTAGGACCTGTGGTCCTCGAGACATGATCTCTTTATTTATCCCTAGGATAGGGGATAACAATGTCATTGATGAACTATTAAATGAATTACATGGAGATAAATTATTCATTAACTTGGATCTTCATTCGGGATATCATAAAATCAGAATGAGGCAGGAAGAAATTCCCAAACCAACCTTTAGAACACATGAAGGTAATTATTAGTTTTTGGTTATACCATTTGGACTTACTAATGCACCTTCAACATTTCAAAGCTTGATAAATTTTATTTTCAAACCCTTCCTTAGAAAAATTTTGTATGTACTTTTTGATGACATACTAATCTACAAAAAGTTGTGGGAAGAGCATGTACAACATGTTGACAAAGTATTACAACTTTTGGAAGAGAAACAACTTTATGCAAATCCTTCCACGTGTTCCTTTGGGGTTCAAGAAGAGAAATATTTGGGTCATATTGTATCTCATGAAGGTGTAAAAGTGGACCCTAACAAAATCAAAGTTATGAGGGAATGGATAATTCCAAAAACCTTGAAGAAACTTAGAGTATTCTTAGGATTGGAACTTGGAGTATTCTTAGGATTGGTAGGCTATTACCGCAAGTTTGCCAAGAACTATGATCAAATAGTGGCACCTTTAACAACATTATTAAAGAAGGAATCATTTTTTTCAACTCAAGAAGCAACCAAAGCTTTTGAAAAACTTAAGGAGGCTATGTGTACAACTATTGTCCTAGACACACCTGACTTCACAAAAACATTTATTCTAGAGTGTGATGCCTTAGGCCATGGCATTGGTGCAATTTTAATGCAAGAAGGAATGCTCCTTGCCTTTGAAAGCAATCAATTTAAAGGAAAAAACTTACTCAAACCAATTTATGAAAACGAAATGTTGGCCATACTACATGTAGTTAATAAATGACACCCTTACCTAATAGGAAGACACTTCAAAGTACAAATAGATCATGATAGTTTGAAGTAATTCCTGGAGCAACAATTATCCTTAGAATAACAACAAAAATGGGTTAAAAATATGCTAGGTTATGAATTTGAAATTATCTACAAGAAAGAAAAACATAACTTTCTGGAAGATGCACTTTCAAGGAAAGAAGAAGAAACAAAGGGTTCACTATGTGCTATTTCTATTCCACAGTTTGGTTGGGTGGAAGAAGCAATGATAGAATGGAAGCAAAGTCAAGAGGTATGTAAGATCATTCAACAAATACAAGAGGACCCTAGTGCATTAGATTAATTTGTATGGAAGAATGATTTTCTATGGTATCATGATCGTCTGTATTTATGTAAGTATTCCCAACTCAAACAAAAGGTCCTTTTGGAATTTCACACTTCTCTTACAGGGGGGAATTTAGGGTTCTTGAAACTTACCACAAGATCAAGAAGGATTTTTTTTGGTAAGGTCTTAAAATTGATGCTCAAATGTTTGTGTCTGAATGTGTGGTCTACCAATAGAATAAGGGAGAGACAATAAATATTCCAAGTCTCTTACAACCATTAGCTATACCAAGTAAACACTGGGAAGAATTTTCAATGGATTTTATTACAGGTTTACCCAAATATGAAGGAAAGACTGTCCTCATGGTAGTAGTGGATTGATTGACGAAGTATGCCTATTCTCTCTCTCTCTCTCTCTCTCTCATTATTTTAAAGCAAGTACAATAGCTACAAAATTCATGGAAATAGTTCAAAATCTACATGGATTCCCCAAGATTATTGTAAGTGACAAAGATCCAATTTTCACTAGAAAATTTTGGAATGAATGATATTTTTTTTTGGGTACTCAATTGGCTCATATATCATCTTACAAGTTACCATCCTCAATCCAATGGGAAAACTGAGATTGTGAATAAATTTCTAGAAGGACATCTTCATTGCTTCGCATCTAATAAAAAAAACACAATGGGTCAAGTGGTTTCCCTTGGTAGAATTGTGGTACAACACATCCTTCCATACTTCATAAAAGATGCCCCCATTTCTAGCACTTTATGGATATCATCCTCCATCCATCACATATCCCTTGAAAGGGACAACAAAGGTTCAGGTAGTGGAGGACCACATAGGTCACCAACAATAGGTTCTCAAACAATTGAATGACAACTTGGTTATTACACAAAATAGGATGAAACAACAAGCATATCAACATCACAGTGAAAGGGAATTTGAAGTGGGGGATTGGGTATTTTTGAGGATAAAACCATATAAATAGATGTCCCTCAAGCAACAAAAGAAGGAAAATAAATTATCGCCCAAATATTATGGCCCCTATAAGGTCTCACAAAGGATTGGAAGTATGGCTTATAAATTGGAGTTGCCTCCATCTTCATGTGTACATCCAATCTTCCACATTTATTTCTTAAAGAAGGTAATCTGATACAAGATCCTAGTCCAATTTTGTTTTCCAGAAATTAATGAAGAAGAGAAAATTATACTGGAACCAGAAACAATCCTTGAAGCAAGGATTAAGTGGCTTCAAAATCAAGCAATGAGTATCTTGTCAAATGGAAGAACTTACTAGTGGAAGAGGTGGGATGGGAAGATGAGTTATTCATGACAAAACACCTGCAATTAGTCAAGTGTTGAGGAAAACACTTATTTGGTGGGGAGGGGCATGTTAATCCCTAGACAAAGCCCCATGTTATGTATTAAATTCCTTATGTATGAAGTAAACAACACACTTAATCCCTAGACAAGGAGACATGTGCAGAATAAGGACACTTGGGTTAAATTCCTCCATGTGTTAAGGTGTTAGATTGAAAAGGAAAAAAGTGTTGCAAGGATTGCATATAAGGAATTCTTTAAAGGTTCAGTTGAGAGAAACATGGAGCCGACATTAGGCCAAATACGCAAAAATGAGACCCACAATGTGATTAAGCATGACACAACAAGACTCCTTCCATGTGAATTTTTACGATCCCAGAGAAGGTAAGCTCGATGTTTTTTTCATGTTTAGAGAGTTTGAAAAAATGCTAAAGAAGACTCCAAGGAGTTCCTTTTTCGCTATTATTCTAGTCGGTTTGAAAAGGGTTAAACTTATACTGAAAAGACATCTCTTCAAAACCATTTTAACAAGTGTGATTGAGAAAAGATCACTCAACGATCTTTTCAATTTTAAGGAGTCGCAAAAGAGATGAACTATGGACTCACAACCTTTTTCTAAGTTTAGTCTCCTTAGCCCGAAAAAGTATAAAATATAACTAAGGAAAACTCTCCAAGTGAGACAAGTCTCCCGAGGAATACCTTTTTCCAGAATAATCTATTGGCTGGAAAAACGATTAAACTCATGCCGAATAGATGTTCTTTCCGGACCAATTAACGAGTGTGAAAGGAACAAGGTCACTTGACAATCTTTTCATATTTAGGGAGTCTAAAAAGAGATTAAATATGGACTCCAAGGGGGTTCCTTTTTCGTAAGTAATCTCCAAGGCCTGAAAAAGAGATAAATCATAACCAGAGAGAATGTTCCTTTTTCGAAAATTTAGTTCCTCGGGCCTGAAAAAGGGTTAAACTTACACCTGAGAATACTCTTCTACTTAACCAAAGTTACTAGAGCATACCTTTATTCGTAAAATTAATCGTCCGGACCAAAAAAGGGGTAAAATACCACCAGACATATGTGCCTTCAAATTTGAGTTTGACGAGTGTGAAGGGAAACAAGATCACTCAACAATCTTTTCAATTTTTGAGAGTCTGAAAAGGGGTTAAAGAAGACTCCATGGGGGATTCTCTTCTCAAGTAATCCAAAAGAGATAAAAAAGAATAAATAAATTCTTGTTGGATGCTGCTTTCAAATTTTAAGCGAGATTGAAAGACAATAAACCATGCTCATTAGGGAGTCTCATGGGTAAGTCCAAGAATGATGATTAGAAAGAAGAATGAGGCTTCAATATGTAATCATAGCGGGACTAACAAGGACTCCCAATCCTATGAAGTACTTCGGCATGGGAAACAAAAGGAAAACAAGGCTCTAACAAGGATGCCCATGGAAGGAAGGCTCTACCACATAAAGTAGGACACACTTATAAGTAAGGAAGGTTAGTGTCACAATTCAGTGGGGTCGATCCTAAGGCCAGATGAACTAGAAAATGGATAATGCAAAAAAATGAAAGTAGGGAAAAATATAACCTATATGCTAGTTTCTAGGTCAATACCTGTCAAAACGGTTCAATACGATGAACAAAAGTCAAAGAAAAAATGTCTCCAATATCCTAGATATAAGGCCAATAACACTCATCCAAAAGTTAATCAATGCAATATAGATAAAAACTTCAAAAAAATAAGAGGTGTTACTGAATACAAAACTTGAAAACAACAAATATGGACTGTACAATATGTACAAGGTACCACACAGCCTTATGACTCATGCATGGTAGTAGTTCAGGTAGCGCCCACTGTTAGGATCTGACCAAGAGTCTCTTCAATAGTCAGCTTGGAAAGTCTCCCAAAAGGGAAGAAAATACAAACCATGGTGTAAGTCTTCCCACGATATAGAAACTGTAGTCATGGCTTCAAGGATAGCCTCATCCGAAGGCAATTCAAAGTCTGATAAATCAAGCGAATGAGGAAGGTCAGCAGTCCCAAAGGGCGAAGTAAAATGACCATGTTCCATATGACGATGGCGATTCTGGACAGGACTGGCATAGTCTATCAATGAAGAATCAAGAGAATAAGGGCTTAGGGATCTACAAACAGTGAGATCAGACTCAAAATGAGATTCATTACCACTTGGACCAAGAGGGGGAAGAAAGGGCTCCCATGCCCCCATTGGATAAAATTACTGATAAATTGTCGAGACCATGTCTCAAGAAGGCAAACATGATTTCACTGGTTCCTTCTCAAAAGAAATTGAACATACACCACACAATTAACGTGTGGCGGGGTAGAGTCTACACGAACACTAGGAACATATAAAGGGGGGTCTTGTACTAACGTCGAACTAGGATGGTGATTATTAGATGCCAGTTGGTTGATAGTGACATTGCTTCCATTGTGAGGAAAATGCATCACTCGGAAGAGTGTAGACACCACAACGTTCATATCATATACATAATCATGCTTGAGAAGCATATTGAAATCTAACGTACCTTGCACCACTATAAAATCGACAATGACAATATTCCCACCTAATGAGATAGGAAACTGAGGAAGAATCCTCAAATATTCACTAGGATGTATATCAATAGACAACATCTCATGCGAAGGAGACACAAACTCGGGAGAACCCAAAGCTTGCCAAGTCGAGGGGGATAAAATACTTGCAGAGGCTCCTTCATCCACAATACATTGGTAAATGTTTTTTGAATTAAATTCAATCCTTATTTGAAAATGTGTATAAGAAGGAAGGCAAGGCTCAACAAGGTCATTCCAATCAAAGGAAACCATCCTAGGACTTGAAGGGGGTGTGCTCGAAGTGAGCATAATTCCCCCTTGTTCTAAAAGTACTGACCTAGAAATGCTAAAAACATAGTCGGTAGACATATCACTTCCCATTAGAAGAGTGGGATCAACCAAATATTGCATCGACGTGACCACTTTAGTAGACTTGACACTCTCCAAGAGAAGAGTGGGATCAACTGAAGATTGCATTGGCATGACCACTTCCTCAACCATTGGTTGAATAGGTTGCAAGCCAACATGGCCTAAAGGTACATCACCCCCCCAAATAGGAGTGGGATCAGCCAAAGATTGCATCAGCATGACCACTTCATCAACCAAAGGCTGAATAGACTGTGAGGAAATCTGAGAAGACTCAGAATCAGAAGAATCAGAAGAGCTTGCAGACAAGGACCAAAATCGCCGTGCCTTTGGAAGGCCGGGGCATAAATGAGTAAGGTGATCTCCCTTGAAAATATTACAAGGGATCTTAGGATTACGTCCTATTGTCTAGGTTTCTAAACATAAACAATGCCCCCAACATGACTATCATTGGTTGGTTGCATGTCCTCAACATGAATCACACAGGTTGTTTACAACTCTCCAACATGAATTGCAGCGGTTGGTTGCACATATCCAACATGATTTGCATAGGTTGGTGACTGGTCAATAACATGACTTGCATAGGCTATAGACCTATCTCCGATATGATTAGTAGTGACTGGATTTTCCCCCCCAACATGAATTGCAGAGGTTGGGTGTTGGTCTTCAACATGATTTGCAGAGGTTGAGGACCTATCTCCAACATGACTTGCAGAGGTTGGTGATTTATTCTTCCTATTCTTCCTCTTTCTATTTCATTTAGACTTCTGGTTACTAGTAGCTATACTTTCACCAGAGAAGGTAGAAGGAAGAGGAGGAGACTTTGTTGATGAAGGAACATCAACATGATGCTCATAACATAAGTTGCTTAAATGAGAAGCATCAAGATCATTTGGGACATTTGGAATGGTACCCAACCAATCCGGTAGTCCATCATTCAACCCAGGAATGTACAAAGTGTAAATCAAAGGGACACCAACATTTCCAAAGAAAGGAAAAGAAAAAGAATCCCCTTGCGAAGGGGTTACTTGTTTGGTATCATAAGTAACTTTTGCCATGAATATCTTATGCATAGGTTCTTCCCTTGTGGGATAGTGCAAGTCCATAAAAGTCTCACAAACTTACTCTAGCGAACCGGTGGTAAAAAAAAAATGCCTATAAAGAGGCGGCTCCATGTCTGTAAGTGGGAGACCAAAAAGTCCTCACAACCAACAGAGTGGGAGGTCTACCACCTTAGGTCAGAGATCCAAAGAAAGGACTGACTAAATCACTATGGAAAACTAGTGAGCACAAATCACACCACTAAGAAGAAAATCCTAAAAAGATACAAACCAAACAAACCACCCTTCTTAATGCTTTCGAATCAGGGAGATGAATTCCTGATCATCCAAAGAATTCACAAAGGAAAACAATTGGAGAAGAGAAATAGTTACCCAAACCTCCAACCGACGGTCCCTTCGGATGTCTCCCAGAGAGTACAAAGTCTACCTCAGGTACCGCGATACACCCCTCGCAGTCACCTGTGTGTCAACCTATATAATGGAAAATGGGCCACCGACTTGTAATCAACAACCAGGTGGGTATAGTCGACAACCGGTCGAGTGTATGGGCAGGGTAACTAAGCTCAAAGATCCTCCTGAGGCATGAAACGCAACAGGGCCAGAATAACTCTTAGAGTACCTTGGATAGATCCAAGTGTCTCATAGCTCTGACACAAGTCAGGCCAGTAATGCTACAAGATTCACCCCCGATACACACTCTCCCAAACATTTTGTCGGGATTATGAGTGGATATCTTCAAACCGTCCTCCACGCAACCTCATGTTTGACTCTTGTGTGAGAGGAGCTTCTTGGATTGAGTAATGTTACGAGGATAAAACTCTCTATGGCCAGGGTAAACCACAACAGATAGGTATGACTGTAGAAATCAACTCAATTCTGACGTATGCTATATAAACTAATGTGCAATATAGGAAAGAGGCACCTCGATCCAACATTCGATGATGTTCCACCGTTGATCACTTCAACCCAAATCTTTATACCTGCAACAAGTTCTCAACAAACAAGAAGAGAAACTATATAGTGATAATATAAAGGGGTTAGAACATTAAATAGCATAATGCATTAATAAACATTACAAACATGCCCATGGATAATAATCATATATTTGCACAATACCAATAGGAAGGGAAAATATTATTTCTATTAATAAATGATCAGCAGAAGTGACAACATTACAGACTTCCATGTCGGCATGGTTCAAAACCAAGAAACCAAGTTCCTTCCAACTGGGCCTCCACCACTTCAATCCTCCACCAAAGGCAAGCTCATAGGAAAGAGACAACGAGGTTCTCTCAACAATAGGGAAAGAGCTTGGGGGCTGAACACTGTGTTCAGAATTGAGGGACAAAGGGATGCAGAATCAATATGAAGTAATTTCTCCAGAGTAACTTTGCTCTCAAAGTTGAATGCTTTCTCCTCTTTTCTATAGCTCAGAATTGTGCTTTTATAGCCTTCAAAATGCAACTGAAGGGATGAGTCGGAACGTTTCCAGTATATGTAAGGCCAAGGATCAGAGATCTTATGTCGTGACATGGAAACCCGACTTCATTTTTGTATTTTCTGGCACAAATCTCGATGTATGCGGGTTGTAGTGGAGCATCCTGCGTATACACATGTTGTATAGGATATAGGGCACGTATATGTGGAAAAATATGTATTTTTAGCTCTGGATTCATAAAAAATGGATGAAAAGTCTGCATAGGGAAATGGAAAAAGGCCCTTTGTGAAAGATAACAATGGTGAGGAAAATCTTACTATAATAGATGCCCCCTAATGTGTGAAGTCATAGGAGTATCTGCGATGGCCGAAATCCATTATAAATAACCCAGGAGTGGAGTGGTAGAGAACCAATTGGACGAACTCAATTTCTCATTACATTCTGTACTGACTTTGCATACATGGCTGCCGAGAATACACTGCAGATCCATGTGACAAATATACCAAATAAGTGTTCATGGCCATGAATAGGCAAATACAAATGCGGTTACATGCCAAAAGTTGTCATAGTCACGAACAAGGCCCAGTGAAACCAGTCTCAAAACCAATATGAAGATATCTGTATACCATGGAGTACAATCTGATCTCCCATGATCACTGAAGTCATATAGGTACTGATCCAATGAAAAGGAAGCAACAACTCAGGAAAGCTGTGGCCACATAGTGATGTCTTCAAGTCTTCTACACTATCCGCCAAGGGTGAAAGTATACATCATGTGAATAAAGGAGTTGAGGTCGAACACAATGAGACATTGTTTGATTACCGATCATTGAGGTATACTGTTAACAAACACGAGACAACCTACCAATAATGAAAGTAGGTATCAAGGCACCGAGTACATTCCTACAAGTGTGAATAAAGGAGTTTGTGTCAAACACTTGAGGAATCCATTGATCAGGAGACATTGATGTATTCCCATTTGTCAATGGCGAGAGAGCCTACAACTAATGACTGCAAGCCTCGAGGTACTCATAAAACTCTAGGTCCCATATCCAGAATAAATGAGTTGAAGTTTATGGAAAGAGACCCACTGAAAGGAGAGAATTAAGGCATCTCTCATTAGTTAGCACGGGGAACAAAGCATGAGCTTCATAATTTGGTGGATATCAGACGAAGAACATGTTCATGAACCAACAACCCTGTGCATCTTTCACGTATTCTAAATGCAAGCGATACACGAAAAAGACCCTCTGAATAGTAGCCAATGATGAAAACTACTGACAAAGGCGAGGAAACCACCAATAAGGCTAATGGCATCCAATACACTACACGAATCCCAAAGTGTGAATAGATGTCTTGCCGTCGAACACAATGGAAACCACCCAGTCAACGACCAATGATGAAATGTCGATTTTTGGGTTCAAGGTGACCTACCAATGATGAAAGTAGGGCTAGGGTGCACGATAAGACCAGATTATCATGTGATTCTAAGACAAATTGAGGGTATGGACGACATGCAAAGTCAAGATTTCTGAGGAGTGGCCGACACAGGTTGATAGACTTTCTTTGAACAAGAGCATGAGACATATGGTAGACTCCGACAACATAGACCCAATGATATAACTATCAGATGCAGGAGGCATCGATAATGTTCTCTATGGGGGCTGGAAGAGTAACCAGTCGGTAGAGAAAGCCTTGTAACAAGATCAACTTCCTAAGACCATGCTAAACCCAAAATTATGATGACGCAAGGACTCAATAACTTTGTGCTATGTTCAAAGGTGACACGACTACTGCCAATTATAATATAGTACTCCCTTCACGCCCGTCTTTTTTTGTTTTTTCATAACAAATGAATGCTATGATAAAGAGGATGAAACGAGTGTCACAAGTAAGAAAAATTAGTTCCAGCAGTGGAACGTACCTATACTCAATGCAAGGAAATTCATGCGGGAGATGGACACTCGGGGTGATGTTTCCTCTAGGGTATAGGGTGTCAAATTGCGAAGGATATAAACAAGGTTTTGCTTGGTTGATGATGAAAAAATTGCTTAGGCAACGGTTTATAACGCAAAGCGAGAACCGGCTAAAGGCTCAATACTGCAAGCGAGGGCATGAGATGCAATCACAACTTAACTCCAAAAAATGTCCTTTTTATGTCTTTTAGTCTATTTGGTGTGAAAAAGGGGTAAACTTGTGCCAAATAGACATATTTTCAAATCCAATTTACAAGTGTGAAAAAGACAAGTTCGCTCGATGATCTTTTCTATTTTTGGTAATGAGTCGGAAAAGAGCTTAACTAAGACTCGTGACCTTTCAAATCCAATTTAACGAGTGTGAAAGGGACAAATCACTCGACAATATTTTTGGTTTTTTAGACGAGTCAGAAAAGAGCTTAACTAAGACTCGTTTTTGGGAAATGAGGCTCATCATAAAGTCATGTATCAAGTTATAATGGACTCTCGGTCCTAAGGAAAAACTCGGCATGGGAACCAAATGACAAAGGGGATCTAACTAGGGCACCCATGTTTGGTAAGTCTCTACCATTTATTAGCGACACTACTTATAATAGACAGAAGGTTCTGTGTCGCAACAAATGTGTTCGTACATGAGGTGTAAAAAACGGTAGTCGAAGGATAATGCAAAAATGCATGATGGAGTCGATACCTATCCTATATGATAGGTTATGAAAATACCTACCCGAGGTGACGAACGACCAATCATGACGTCGAAATCCGCAAGAAAACTAAGTCAAAACTACAAAAGCCAGCTCAAAACCACTCTTGAATTAGTCCATTAGGTGAAAAAATAACATGCAACTATATAAAGTGGGTAAAAATACTTATAAATAGTAATAAAATAAAAAATTACTGTATCATTTTGATTTTTACCCAAATAGTGCAATTTGGACCAAAAATACCTCCAAGATTCAAACAGCGATTGCGGGAGCGTCGGGAAACGAAATCACGAACCGTCTGGATCAAGTAACTCTACATCTCATCCACTTCAAATTCAGTGGATTACATTTTTGAATTAGGTTTCATATTTTTAGTTTTTGAGGGCATAAATTAGGAATTTCGGTGTATGCAGGCTGCCTTTGTTTAGGTCACGTATACGAATAAGTATACGCCTCCATGTGAACCAAAGGGTGCGTACACTAAGCCCTACACTCGACTGTATGCAAGGGAAGCCACGTATAGGTACGCAAATGGACAAAAAGAAGGGTTCTAACTCAAAAATTGATTTGTCTTTTGCAGAATGGTCCTTGAATGGAGAGAGAAAGAGAATGAGGATGCAGATGCAACTATGGATCGAGATCTAGTGGCTCAAGTGTCTCTAAAAATATGTGTCTTGTATAAGTTTTTGGCTCTTAAAAGAATGAGGGCCCAAGTGAGGTTGTTGGAGATGTTGGTGGGTTATTCAGATCCTGATAGGGAAAGATTTATCCTCGTTGGAAAACCATTGAGGATCGAAGTAGAGGACATCTACTTCTTGATCGGTCTATCATGCCGAGGAGAGGTTGTAAACCTCAAGTCACGCGGAGCAGGGAGTGGGATGAAGATCGAGGAGTATATCGATGCCCACTGTGTAGCAGGGACTCCCAAGGTGGGAAGTCAACTCCCTATCCGGGAAATAAATAACCTCAACCTGAAGATCATCATGCTTGTATTGACCAGGATTATTGGTTCGGCTTCATTGAATCAGGCATCGAGGCCTCTCATGTTTTACGCAGTAGAGTGTGCGAGACCCACTGTCTACGACTGGTGTACCTCACTGCTGACCAATATGAAAGTTCAGTTGATAGAGTGCAAACAGGGGAGTAAGCGAAACTTTGGGTTTGCCTCTATTCTTTGCAGCTTCTTTTTCGAGTGGGTTCCAGGTCTGGGACCTAGAGTGGAGATCCTTCCTAGAGGACCATGCGATCCAGCTATGGCACGGTTGATCGAGGTCATGAGACGACAAGGGCGAGGTAGGGTGTCAACACCCTACAACGATGATTTTTTCTTCTGGTGGCGGTGGAAATTCATTGCTCTTGATGAATATCCCTATGTGGGGATCGATTTCATAGGACATCCATATATGCCACTTCCACCAGGGGCCGCCTACGGTGACATAGGTAAAACGTTTTTTAAATATTTCTTTTTTTTTTGTATTTTTGTATTAAGGAACAAAAATATTTTTTGGATGGTTCTTACATACTAACTAGACATTTGTGTAATCACATACATGGGTCCACGACTTCCTGAGGGTTCCCTCAACATAGACGGAGGAACCGGGGAGATGAGGCGGCAGGAGGAGAAGTGGAGAGTGTTCTACAAAACATGTAGGGAAACCTGTCTCGTTTGACACAGAGGATTCCAATGGTTGAGGTAGAGGATTTACTTGAAGCCATGTAGCGACAGGTGGTTGGTGTACTTAGAGCATGGGTACAACTCTTCTGGCGTCTCGCAAACACCGTGGTTTTCTACCACGACACACACCCGACGCCACAGGAGTAGGTGTCGTGGGATATGTATACCGACTTTATATGTGTATTGAGGGTTTTAGCCCCAATTTTGTAATATAAACACCATATTTTGAAATATATAAAAAGGGATCTTCAACTTTACTTATATCTTACAATGTGTACATTGATGTGACGATTTTCTTTGCTTTATTAATGTGACAAATGCCAATCTAAAATGTAATTAGCATAGGCATTAGATACATGATTAGAACTCCTAGGAATGTGATAATATGTAATAAAAACAAATTGTCATTCTAAAAGACGTACCCATTGGAATCGACAGAGTAAAGTAGGATCACACACGCGGTAACGACCGTTCAATTGACATACTACTAATTGGGTATCTAGGAGAACTTATAAAGAGCGAATACCGTGAGAGATAGTATCACACAAAAATTCTATGACGACGCTATATTCAACCACATTATTCATGGATGGCCCTAGGCATACGCCACCTAAAGACACCAACAGACCCTCAGGTGAGTAAACCACCCAAGCGGCGAAATCCAAGTTCCGTGTATGACGAATGGCTCCGTCTGCAAATCCTAGGTAGACAGAAGACTCCATTGACATCTGCCAACAAAGGGAAAACTCGAGAATCAAGCCAAAGACAAAAGAAAAGGGGAAAAAATATGTATATGCACTAAATTTACATTAGTATACAAAGATTTCCACCCAATCCTAGGGCTCAAGCGTAGTACCTTTTTAAGTAGAGCCCATTTCTGGGCTCGGCCAACTTATTCCCTTCATAATCTTCTAACTCGTAGGCTCCTTTTTCTAGAACACCTCACACGATGTAAGGACCGTGCCACATGGGTTTAAACTTTTCTGCCCCTAGCGGTTCTTTGGATTGATCATAGAAGAGGACCAAGTAACCCTCAACATACAACTGGGGATAGATAGACTTGTTGTACTAAACCTTGACACATTTCTTATTTGCCTCAATAGCCGTAAAGGTGTCTCAACGCTGCTCATCAAGACTCTCTAGGTGTATAAGGCGTCACTCTAAATCTGAAGTGTCAGGTAGGAGCTTGACTACCAACTTAAGAGAAGGGATTTCTCATTCAACATGAAGGATCGACTCCACACCGTGCACTAATTGGAAAGGGGAAAAACTAGTGGCAGTCTTAACCGAGGTTTGGTATGCCCAAAGCGCGAGATATAGCATGATGTGCCAATTGGAATTACTTCGACTAACAGTTTTTTTCAAAATGGTCTTGAGAGACTTGTTGACGGCCTCTACTTGCCCATTTTCCTAGGGGTAATAAGGAGATGAATGACCATGTCTAAACCCCATCTTAGATGCTAGTTCTACCATCATTTCATTATGAAAGTGACTGCCATGATCAGTGACAATCTCACTCGGGATACCGAACCGAGTGATAGTTTGGTTGAACACGAAGAAGGCTTCAGTATTCCCATCGAATTTTATGGTAGGCATGGCCTCGACCCACTTAGTAAAGTAGTTGATGACCACAATAATGTGTTGATGCACCCTAGCCAAAGTTGAGTTGCAATCGATGAAATCTACCCCCCACTTGGTGAAGGGATCGACGTTAATGACTAGGTGAAGAGGGGTTGGATGTGAGCGCATTTTCTGAGTGAACACCTGGCAGGGGTGACACTTCTTAACTACTTCGATACAATATTTAAATATAGTAGGCCAGAAATAACTGGCTCGCAGGATTTTTTGGGTTGTCGCAAGCCCAGATAGGTGACCACCACAAGCCCCTTTGTGGCAATCATTTAGGACTGAGTCGGCTTCCTCGTGAGTTAATAAATGACACAAGATATCATCTATTCCTCAGCGATACAAAGTGACGTCGACGATGGTATACTTTTTGGCTTGGTATCTAATACACCGTCGATCATCCTGCGAGAGATGTTGAGCGAACTTCAAGGTTTGAAGATATAAAATAATGTCTCCATACCAGGGGTCAGACAATGAGACAAGGAAAATGTATTCATCCGCAAATGAATCAACATGGATAACATCCTCATCTAATCGTAGAAAATTGGATATTATCTCTGCAAAGACTAGTGATTTCTGGGAATTGGCCGAAGTGAAGTCGAGATCAAACTCTTGTAAGATACGATCCATTTATTATATTTCCCCCCTATGATACGTCTAGTAAGGATGTATTGAAATAGATTGACATTGACAACCATCATAGTCTTGCAAAGTAATATATAGTGACGTAAGCATTGGATTGTGTGAACGACAACCAAAGCTAGCTTTTTAACGCGAGAGTAATTAATCTCAGGAATGATTAAATTTCAACTAAGATAGTAGATGACGTGCTCATGGAGCTCATCATCCTCTTGAACTAGAACCATACCAATCGTCTCTTCAGATGCAATGATATAAAGAAAGTAATCTTTACTATAATTAGGAGACTTCAACAAAGGGGCCGATACTAAGGCTTTCTTCAAATCATCGAAAGACTCCTGGGCTCGCTCATTCCAAATAAAAGGGGTGTCTTTCTTCAAGAGGCGCATGAAACCCTTAGTGATATTGGCATAATTCATTATGAACCGACGTATAAAGTTAGCTTTCCGCTATAAACCTTGAAGTTGTCTAATCGTGCACGGGGGAGGCAACTGAAGTATTGCCTCAACCTTAAGAGGATCTACCATGATCTCGGTCTTGGAAACTAAAAATCCTAAAAGACGACCAGAATTAATGCAAAAGATGCATTTTTGAGGGTTTAACCAGATTCTATAGTAACGACATCTTTCAAAAACAAGTCGAAGGTGTGTAACATGATCCACTCTCTTGTGAGAGTGAGCTGTAAGATCATCAAGGTAGGCTTCGATTATGTGCTTGAGATCATGAAAAGAGAAATTCATGGAATGTTGGAAGGTTTCTCTGGCGTTTTTAAGGCCAAAAGGCATTTTACGGTATGTAAAAGTATCCCAAGGACATATAAATGTCGTCTTGTGTTGGTCCTCAGGTTTGATCTGGATTTGGTTATATCCCGAAAATCCGTCCATAAAAGAAAATATCTCGCTTCCCGCACACTCATCGAGAATGTGATCAATGAAAGGCATGGGGAATTTATTTTTAGGACAAGCCTTGTTCAGGTCACGAAAGTCCATACACACACAGATGGTTCCTTGATTTTTATTCATGGGAATGGGGTTGGATACCCATTCAGTCAAAGCAACCAGTTAGATGAAGCCATCATTAAGTAGCTTCTACACCTCTGCCTTAATAGCAGGGGCCTTCCTAGGATTTACAACTCTAAGACATTGTCGAACAGGTTTAGCATATGGATAAGTTCTAATCTCATGTTCGACAATATGAGGGTCGATCCCTGGCATCTCTTCATATGACCTAGAAAATACATCTCAAAATTCTTTGAAGAGTTCAGTGTAGATCATAATTTCTTCTAGAGAACAATCCACACCTATATTTACGTTTTCAAGTTTTCCAGGGGTACGAGAGATATCGATCATGACGGTAGGAGAAATACTCGCCATGTTTTCTTCGGCATAAATGTTGTGCGTATCAAGTGGAACTATGGCATGACAAACTATCTCAGTCAAGGTAGATCGAAATTCATCTTGCCCGATTCTTTCAAGACTTGGGAGAAAATAAGATTGATGATGCATATCATCGCAAGGTCTCTCGGAACCATTCATGGCTTCGAGGATGGATTCATACGAAGACAAAGTCTCATCTAAGAAATCATGCGAACAAGAAAATGAGGTGGCCCATACAGGCCTAAGAATAGGATCCTCCTCATTCATCGGCGAGGTAACAGGATCGATATCGACAGAAGAGTCAAGAACATCTTGATACACAATATCTTTTGCCGATAGTGGCATAGCCATGCCAGCATGCGACTGACCTTCACATGATGAAGTTGAAGAAGGTAGGGTCCATGGATCACTAAGATAGGAAGTGCGGAAAGGAATGGACCTCCTTGCTGAAGAAGTCCTACTAGACATGGTGTAAATGTGGTGAATCGGTGCCGAGAATTCGAAAGTACCCATGAGGGAAGAATACATTCCGACACCGATATTCTTAGTTGTTGGCTGATAATTTTTTATCACAGGGATCGACGGTCAGATGTGTTAGAACTAGAGTACATAAAGGATAACTGGTCGATGGTCACGATCTTCCCTCGATGAGGAAAACAAAGCATATGGAAGATGGACAATACAACAACAACCATAACATAGGTCCAATTGCGACCTAGTAATAGGTTATAATCAAGAGGCGCATCAACTACCTCTACCTCCACCTCTATCATCTTCCCACCTAACTAGAACAAAAAATCAGCGAGAATACCGTGAGGGCGGAAGGAATGACGGTCAAATGCAGTCAACATGTTCGATGACTTGGAAAGGGTCGAAGAACTGAGAGCTTTCCAACAAACCAGGGACATCACGTAGGTGGCAACACCTTCATCAACAATTGCACATTTAATGGTATACTTGGAATGCTCCATGTGGATTTGGAAAGCCACATGGTAAGGTAAGCGAGGCTTCACATCCGTGACATCAAACTTGATAACTTTTGAGCCACTAGGTTCAAGAGCTCCTAAGGTAGAGAGTAAGGCATTCCTCTATGAGGGACACGTCCGAAGTACCTATAAAGCCGACATCGCACAAGGGGTTT
Organism: Picea sitchensis; assembly: GCA_010110895.2. Lineage (NCBI taxonomy): Eukaryota > Viridiplantae > Streptophyta > Pinopsida > Pinales > Pinaceae > Picea > Picea sitchensis. The sequence continues at coordinate 23,016 of SNQJ01S0118035.1, forward strand.
GGCCCAGGTCCTCAACAATAGAGTAGTTATGGGAGGCTCTGGCATTAGTATTGTGGGTAGAGCGCTTAAGTACTCATTTCAGAATACGAGGTGGTGGCTCTGGTTTCTCAATCTGTAAGTTTGTCTCTGGAGGAGGAGGGGGAGCTTCTAGACCAAAGTTAGCTTGCGAAGAGATATAATCTCAAGAGCGGGTGGCTATAGCAATTTTCGCATCGACCATGTTGATACATACGCAATCGCCATCTTGCGGTGGTGGGTTTTGACTCCCATCGGCCACATTTCCGGAATTTGTAGAGCTCGAGGCTAAGTGTTGGTTATGTGGGAATGGATTCATCAACACAGTGGGTAGTAGATTCAAAAGCTTCACAGCCTCCGTGAGTTTGGGGCATAAATGTGTAAGGTGGTCATCGGTACAAAGTTTACAAGGAAACTTCACCTTACATTTCTCTTTCTTTCCCTCTCCAACATTATCATTCTGCTTCCCATTATTATCTTTGTCCTTGGGTTTGTTACCATTTTTCCCACCCTTACAATTGTTTCTACCTTTCCTTTTATTCCCATCTGTTTGTTGGTCACCATTTGGGTTTTTCGACGATTGCACGGAATGTACATCCACCGACTGGGTGGGTTTGGAGGACACAAACGAAGCTGGTCCTCCGAAATATTTCTTCGTCGAGTCTACGGACTTTACATTGGCGGACCCTACAATGTTATCAGCATGAGGTCCAAGTTTTTTCCTAGGATCGTAATTTGACTGCGGTGCTTCTGGAAGAAGGTGATATAACATCCCAGACTGAGCATATATTAAATCTAACTGTTGGGCTCTAAATATAGCTTCTTCCTCATTGGAGACCCTAGAAGTAGCAACATCCTCCGAGATAGGAGGGTGAAAATACTTTAGGAACCATTCTAGGAGAAAGGTTGGGGGTATAGGAGTCTTAATCAACCGCCTCCATTTACACCAATCCCGGATATGATCTGAGATATGAGTGGCGGTGTCCTGGCGTAAAGTCGACAAAAGTTCAAGGCCAACATCATAATGAATGGGAAATTGAAAGTGGTTCAGAAAGACCATCACCAACTAATTAAATGACCCATATGTCCCCCTAGGTAGCTTAATACACCATTGTGAAGCAACTCCGATGAGAGTGCGTTAAAACAATTGTAATCTAATAGAATCATGGTTCAGGGAATTCGACGAGCACCAAAGGTGAAAGGTAGTGACATGATCACCAGGGTCCTCTCCATTCTTACCTTCAAACTTTGGAATGTCTGAAGGAAGTTTGGTGGGGATGGGGGGCCATGTGGGATCATGATTAACCGGGTGATTCATTAACTTAGACAAGTCTATCAGATTGAGCGTGGCCAGAAAAGGGAGACGGGGTTGCGACATCTGGCCCCAACCTCCCGCGAAAGATTGTGCTTGCAGAACTGCAACCCATCTAGTATTCTAGTAAGAACCATAGCCTTGTCCGGTATTATAAGGCCCTCCTCCGGGCTGATTTGTATAAGAAGGGTTGGGCATCATTCCAACAAGAATGTTCTGATAAGGATTATGAAAATTACCCCCAGCCGGATTAGATCCGGGCTGGGGGTTATGAAAACTGCCCCCAATTGGATTGGATCCGGTTGGGGGTTTCCCAAAGTGTAAGACTGACCTCTTCTAGGTGGGAACCTAGAGGATTGAAGTGGATTCGTCATGCCAAAAGTATTGGTCGGAATCAACACCGAGGAGGTAGGGATATAGGGAAAAACTTGTCCGCCAGCTGGGTTGTTCCATCCAGCCATAGAAGGATTAGACCCAGGGTAAAGAACATGGACACTTCCTACATTAGGATTCGTTTGGGGGATATGACAACCACCAAATAGAAAATGAGTGTAAGGAGGTGTAGTGCCCCCAAGTCCAAGGCTAGCGTTAAGGCCAACAGTTGGGATGGCAGTTGAAAAATGCGAAGTGAAGTTAGGCATATGATAAGAAAATTGACTAGAAGCCATAGGGATGGATTGAACATTGTAACTCGGTGAGTGACCAAAACCGCCAAAAGGGTTTGAGGAAAGAGATGAAGCATTAACTACAGGTCGAGCCATAGTACTAGTATAAGCCTCCGACACTGCAACTATAGCGGCTACAGAAGTCGAAGGGGTACCATTAACTATAGTGGGTATGGGAGTCGAAGAACTCCCAGTGTTCTAAAGACTAGACTCAGTACTCATCCTTGTGGAACCACAAGTCTGAAAGGTGGATGTGTATGTACCACGCCTAAAAAGTCTATGCCTTTTAAAAGGAAAGAACTCAAAAAATGGTGGTAACTGTAACAACTGACGGGACCAGCGAGGAAGCTGGTTCGACTCCACAAAAACTTATGACTCTACAAAAATAAAAATAAAAATCCTAAGGCCAACTAGTAGTCAAAGAGCATACCAAAAAGTCAAACGGCCAATATGCATGCAAACGAGATAAAGTGGATGAGTGACCTCCCTTGCTAAAGAAGGCATGCCTCATCCAAGAGGGACTTGAGACTCCCCGCTAAAGTTTGGAGGTAACATAATCAGTTATAGGGGCCCTCATGGGCTTAACAACTAGTCGGTCAGATCCCTCCGAATAGGTAATCCTCCATAAAGGCTATGTGTTGTCCAAACTCTATCTTACCCAGGGTACAAGTAGAATAACCCCTGCAAGTAACCTATGAGATACCTAAGTCAAGAAACTAATAAACCACTGTATAACCAATGCACATGTGAGCAGTCGAAAGTCCGGATCACCGTATAGGCAGGGTAGAAAATCCCTAAACCTTGAAAGTACCACCTCTCATGGAGGTATGTGCACTAGAAAGATCCCCAAATACGAATAAATCCATAGAAATATCTCTGATGCTAGGCGAGTATCCAGGGGTTATCCCTTCAACTAACTTCGCACGACCTCGTGATTAACTCCGGTGTGAGCGGAGCCTCCTGATCTTACCAATTATACAATGGACTTCTCAACTCCCTGTCTCAGACACATATGATGATTTAATTGCCTTGGAGAAGTTTACTCACAAAATCCTATTCCAAGGCACTAAATCCTAGACCAGTTTGTGCACCCTAAAAAATTAAATCGTGACTAAACAATTTTAATTTAAAGCGTAAATTTTATTGGCCATGATTACTCAAAAAGTTATGGAAGTGAAACTCATGATATTATGACTCTGCAAGAAAATAAATATGAATATAATGCAAAGTCTATCTTTAAATTTTTCAATGAATGATATGCATATAAAAATAGTGCAATTTTCAATTTCAACTGTGTAATTCAGAAGTAAAATGCAATCTTTCACTAAATTCACTAAGTTAACGATAAAGATTCAAAATACAAAAATGCCAAGCAATGTAAATGCCTATTTTTTTGTATTTTCAATACACTAAAAAAAAGAAAATGCATGGACTGATAAGCAACCTGATATATAAAATTCTACTTTGTATAAAAGCAATAACTCAAGCAGAATACCAAGTAGCCAAGCAAACAACCTAGAGTACAAGGAAAAATCAAAAAATGAAAAACAAAGAGAAAGACTATGCCCAAAAATTCAACTCCAAACAGGTTTCCTGTCGACCCAGAGAATCTCAACAGACACTAGAGAGACCTAAGAAGGATCAACAATCATCAAATCCCACCCAACAGTAACTAAACCAGGCAAACAAGCAAGGGAAAGTGGTATACGCTATTGTTCAAGAGAAAAGTGTGTATATACGCAGCTTGCAGTAAGACAACACGCGTGTATACGTGACTGACAAAGAAAAAGGCGCATACAGGCTTTAAAACAAGGTCAAGCAAGGGAAAAAGGCTGAAAACTCAGACCCAAAGTGAAAAAATATGTCAAGCAGTGATATGACAAGAAATGAAAAGGAAAACAAGAAATGCAAGAAGAAAAAGTACTTCAACCCTTAGAAGGAAGATCTCTCCCTAGTGGAGTCGCCAATTCTGTTACGAGGGAAAAACTCTCTATGGCCAGGGTAAACCACAACAGATAGGTATGACTATAGAAATCAACTCAATTCCGATGTATGCTATATAAACTAATGTGCAATATAGGAAAGAGGCCTACCTCGATCCAACGTTCGATGATGTTCCACCGTTGAGCACTTCGACCCAAATCTTTATACCTGCAACAAGTTCTCAACAAACAAGCAGAGAAAGTATATAGTGATAATATAAAGGGGTTAGCACATTAGATAGCATAATCCATTAATAAACATTACAAACATGCCCATGGATAATAATCATACATTTGCACGATACCAATAGGACGGGAAAGGAGTATTTCTATTAATAAATTATCAACAGAAGTGACAACATTACATACTTCCGTGTCGGCATGGTTCGAAACCAAGAAACCAAGTTCCTTCCAACTGGGCCTCCACCACTTCAATCCTCCACCAAAGGCAAGCTAATAGGAAAGAGACAATGAGGATCTCTCAGCAATAGGGAAAGATCTTGGGGGTTGAACACTGTGTTCAGACTTGAGGGACAAAGGGATGGAGACTCAATATGAAGTTATTTCTCCCGAATAACTTTGCTCTCAAATTTGAATGCTTTCTCC
>SNQJ01S0118035.1:27605-43960 GCA_010110895.2 Picea sitchensis
GCATACATAGTTTGCAGAAAAATGAGAAGACAAGAGAAAAATTAGAGAGAAAATAATATAATTGTATTAATCATATTCCACACTCAAATAATGAATAATTTACAATAGATATAGGTTACATGAGTAACTCATGCGCCATAATAGTGATCTAGAGAGATCTAGACACTCACTGACAGAAACTGGAGTGAACTTCCACCCAGTCCTAGTTAACTGACCATGCAATCATCAGTTAACTGAGACACACGTGTGGAAGTGTGAGAGACACATGCAACTGCTGGTGATAAAACCAAGGTTTCCATGCATGAGTGAATTCCACTAGTCTAACTTAGTGTAACTAAATATGAACTAAAGAGGAACTCCCTATTTTGTAGGGGAATATTCTCTAGAGAGAATATTCTCATCTAAGGAATCGTTCTCAACATTGGACTATCAAACTTATGAAAATAATTCTAGGTGAGTGTGTAATATCTCCAACACCTCCCTTGAACACTAATAGGGTGTACATGATAAATGGGTCCCAAAAACAGAGGCCATGTTAGGTACCCATTGTATAATGCATATAAGAATGAAACACTAAAAAGCAAGGAAAGAGGGAAAACCTCATGGGAAAAAAAACCCATCAAGGTACAATGCATAAGAAAATGAGAACGAACAAAAAGGAGTTGCTAAGCAACCCCGTCCTTCACTCCAAGAAGACCTCACAATTGTGCAAGTTTGTGTTCGATGAAGATTTTGTTGAAGATGTAGATGTTTGCATGGATATGATGAAGTAGATGCACCATTGAGATGTCCACACATATCCACTTTATATTTTTGTAATGAAGAAGATCCAAATGAAATTTGGATGAAACTTTCAAAATCGTGCGACCTTTTTTGGAAAAATGTTGAAAATTTATAGATTTTAAAATTCTCATAACTTCACTTCCTGGACTTCTTTTCGAATGGTATTTTTTTTAAAATTGGGTATTTTTCTGAGAGGAATTCAAATATCCAATTTGTTTCTAAAAATTATTCTCAGAAAATATCATAATTGAATTTGATGTGCACAACCCCCTTTTTTGTCTCCCGAGATGCATCCATGGAACATGAATGTTGCTCCTAAGATGCATGCAATTTTTTTTGCATGTGACTCTTGAGATGCATGCATAATATCTTCCATATGAAATTCATAAAATAAATATGAAATGGAGTAGACATCATCTGCAATTAATGGAACAAGAATTTGTGCAAATACTTGTGTAGAAGACTCTTCAGAGTAAGAGGCTTGATCTTATGATGGTTTTTCTTCAGGATATATCTTTCGAATCTCCTGCATGAAATATTCCTTATTACTAAATAAAACCTCCTATCTGCTCCATAATTCATTTGGAGTTGAGTCTCGTGATTCATCATATACTTGGTGGAAAATTTCAGGAGAAATAAACAAACATATACATCCTATGGCCATATCTTATCTATTGAGAAAGTTGTTTTTTTCATCGGCGAAATCATGCTCTACTTCCACTGTCATAGTTGTTTGGTACAAGCCTCTGCATCTGAGCTGAAGTATAATTTTTTTATTCCACTCCAAATAGTTATGAGGCGTGACAATTATTGACGATGAATAATCCATCTTTTTTGCATTCTTCAATCTTCAGTACGTGCAAAAAGAGTATGGTGTGTCTTTTTCCTAGCAATCAGTCGGCTATGATACCATGTAAATGTGGATGAACCTACACAGATAAGATCTAGCTAGAAAAAGGCATACACAGTTTGCAAAAAAATGAGAAGATGAGAGAAAAATTGGAGAGAAAAGAATGGAATTGTATTAATCATATTCCACACTCAAAGAGTGAATAATTTACAATATATATAGGTTACATGAGTAACTAATGCACCATAGTAGTGATCTAGATATATCTATACACTCACAGACAGACACTGGAGTGAACTACCACCTAGTCCTAGTTAATTGATCCATCCAGTCATAAGTTAACTAATACACATGTGTGGAAGTGAGAGAGACACATGCGACTGATGGTGATAAAACCGAGGTTTCCATGCACTTAATTTCAATTTACCTATGTGAAAGTCACACTTCGTCTATTTCTATGGAATTTCTATGGAGTTATGGCTTACTTATTATTATCTCTCTGGCTGTCTGGCTTTATGCACTTATCTCCCTGGGCCTATTAGTGACCGAAATGGGGTAGTTTTTTACGTTATAAAGAAGCAACACTTCACCAAATGATCTTTGGAGTTATGCACTCGAAATTGACTCATCTGGTGGGGGAGGGGATTTATGCACTTATATCCTTGGCCCTATTAGTGACCGAAACGAGATAATACGTTATAAAAGAAGCAACACTTCGCCAAGTGATCTATGGAGTTATGTTTTCTCTTTATGCACTTAGATACCCAGCTAATTACCGAAATTATACGAGTCAATACGTGATAGAAACACCTATGTCAGTCATTTTTTTATTCTTATCTATGTTCATATTACGTATATAACGTGATTCAATTAGCTGCTAGCTCAACATATCTATTATTACGTATATAAGGATTGGTGTATCACTCTCGGGAGGGAGTCACTTGTGAAAGTGTGAGGAACGAGCACCAGCCGATGAGAGTCGTTCACTCCTGCGCACTAATGCGCTTGTGTTGCGCCCGTCCCCCGCTACTTTACTTCGCGTTTTTCACGCTCAACAAAGGGTGAACCTTGATACTTTAGTATCGACACGCTGCGCTCCTTGCCCTCGCAGAACTCGGACAAGGGCTTCGCTCCTCGATACTGAAGTATCGACACGCTCCGCTCCTTCCGCATTTGCCAGTACCACGTCTCCGTTCATGATAAGGAAAGAAAGGTGCAACACTTGTCTTTCACTGCCCAAACATCCACATTCCGTAGCTCCGTTGGCTACCGTATTGGTTCAATCTTTAGCCTTTCCTTTGCCATGCCCCACGGTCTTTCACTGTTCTTTCAAGCCCGTGCCCCCCCCATAGCTGCTTGCTGCACATGAGGACACCGCTCTCACCTCCCCACAACTTCCATTCTTCCTCCTCGGTCTCCAAATGCAACTGTGGTGGCGACACTGACGCCCACTTCTCCATATGGGAGTATTATGATCACTCTTATCTTACTAGCGATTGGATTCAGGCCCCTGGTGGATCTGCTTCCTTTCAGCTCTTCCCAGCTCCAGCCTTCGAACAAATATTGGACTGAGGGCACGAGCTTCTTCTTTCCAACCACTTTTGGTACATACAGTCCGAACTTGGGAATGGAATCAAATGATCACCCCTTTGTTCGAATTTCGTAGATCTCTGGCAGGTCCGTAATGCTGAGAAGGGTTTTCTCAACTATGGTTGTGAAACAAATATTTCGTTTCTTGCTCGTTGAGATAGAAGATTCAGAATATCAACTGGGTCCACAAGTTGCGATAGAATGCATTTGGTCTTAATAACTGGGATACCAACACTCAAGTCAGGTGTCCCGTCAATTAAGGAGCGATAGGAAGGCCTCTACAACTACTTTAGTAGCGAGAAGCAAGAGAAATAACTTAAGAGAAAATAGAAAGGTCTTATCTAGGTATGGCAATGTCTTGCAATGGCTATTTTTAGACCTGTATTTCCTAACGCCCAAAGGAAGGAAAGACAAGGACACCCTGAGAGCAGGTTTAACAAGGCCACGCTATTTTGATACATTTCATAACGCCTAAAGGAAAGACCCTATCGAGCGACTATCTCGAGTACATCTCCCTAGTGGTCGAGTGTGACCCTTCCTTCTTTCGGAAGAAAGCTACTAGGATCCTTCAAGTAGTGGCTGGATTTTCTCCTCCGGAAGCTATTCTGGGATAGCCCCAAGCAAGGGAGGGACTTCACATCTCCCGCCTTTGCTAGCCTGTAGCTTGCCTTGCTTCTTGCTAGCTTGTAGCTTGCTTCTTGCTAGCTTCTGGCTTGCTTTCCGCTGGCTTAGTGTGAGCTTGCCTGCCTTGCTGAGTGTTAGCCTTGCTTGCTTAGTGGTTAACCTGGCTTGCTGGCTTAGTGTTTTCTTTATGTCTTTGAATTCAAGAGATTTATAAAGCCACACCTATTGGAACAGAAGGAACAATGTCAATTGATGTTAATAGCATCATATAGGCATGGTCACTAGAACTTGTGGTTTCTTAATGACTTGTATCCTATAATAACTCGAAGATTAGTCGTCGATAGTGTTCATGTATTACTTTTTTTTAAACTATTGAAGGTTAGATGTTCTCTTCTATCCTGGCCCGGGATGTGGGTTTTGTGAATATTTCTATAGTAATCTAGTTATAGTGTTTACAGACAAGGTGAAAAAGTTGGTAGGAAGGACTTACTCATATTCCTCATTTTCTATGGATGGATCTTATGTGTTCGCATTGGCGGTGCCGACGACCATCCTTATTGTACTCTACTTTCAATATTTTGTTTAAAATGTATCATTCTTCAATGAAATAACTACACTGGTTTCTCTTTTTCTTCTATTTCATTGTGATATAATAACCAATGTATGTCCTAGTGATATGAAGGCTCATGCATAAAGAAATGTTTACATTAAGAATATTTCAAAATGATATTGAATGGAATCATATACCACACTTTAGGAATATGATTTTAACACTTTTGGACACTTTAGGAATCTGATTTTAACACTTTCGGACACTCTAGGAATCTGATTTTAACACTTTCAGACACTTTAGGAATCCGATATTCGCACTTTCGGATTCGATATCCAGATTGGGAGTAGAGTATTGCATGCAGTGTAAACAATTAGAGGTTTAGAGTATAGGTGGACAATAAATCCATAGCCCATTTGACTTGGATGTAGGTTGTTTTTCACTGATGTCGATTCACCCTACCCCTTGATTTCTCTTTTGGATGATCAATCACAGTTGTTCGGGATGTCTTAAAAGTGAAAAAACATAATCTTCATATGTATGGACTATGGATTCTTTAAGATGGAGGCACTACCAACAAACTTCCTAAACTTACAACCATCTTCTCTTTTGGTAATTCTATCATCCAACCCCCCGGAGAAGACAAAACCAAAAGGACAGACTTTGAATGTGGTGTTATTATATACCTTTTCCCCGTTCTCACTCAATAGTAGAGGTCTTCTTTTTAGAGAGATACTTGAAAGCGAGGTGTTTTGAAACAAAAAAGATGCTCTTCACTGCAGTGATTCCCTTTCCTTATGTGATCCAAAGACAACAACAACAAACGGGAAAACCGAATAGTTCCTTATTCTCCGATGGTTACTAGAATCACATGAAAAAACACGATCGCCAGTTCCAGGGTTTCTTAGCTCGGTAGAAGGTGGAACCGGTTAACTACGATTCTCGAGTGTTGGCCTAGTACTACGAATGATGGATTATTCGCCCCATTATTTCCCTGTTCTTTTCTAGGATTTGGAGAATGAAACAATTGGGCCTATCTCCACTGATGGATATTTGCCCGATTCTCTAGAGCTCGCCACTACCTTATATAAGAGAGGTAGGTGGGAACAAATGATTGCCTAGTTGTTGCTGAGCCAAGATCCCAGCATCTTGAATAGCATATATATAGGGCCTTAACTAAGCAATGGGAAAAAGGGGGGATGTGAAGTCATGGCCATTCTGCGGTGAATCAAATCTTTTCAAATTAGCTGCTTGAAAAAACCAATTCTACGGAAGATCATCAAGTCCCTACGGTCGACATTCATCTTTTTATTGTAAAGAAGGTTGAAGAAAGTCTCTACTGAGTTCGGTCAACGAAGCCGGGAGCTTCCTATGATGGATTAAGCCACGAACATGAGTGCCTGTCCTTAACGAGAAAGATAGTTCTTCTCTTCGATCTGGGAAGGGGTGGAGATTATCGGTGCGGAGGGAGCCGGAGTGGGTAGAAACATAATGATTGGTCCAGGGAGATAGGGAAGAAAAGAACCCTAGGAAAGATACCTTAAAACCTCCATGGATCTGGGAAACCATATCCAAGCTTGCCCCGCCACCTTTCAGTTGTTCAATTACCAGTCGTATTTGATCAATTCTGAAATAGTGTAATTACATATGTAACAGATTCTGAACCTACACAAATTGGGTCTATGGGCTAGGTGCTCTTAAAAGCTCTTTTTGTAAGACCAATATAAAATATTATCCGGTGAATGATCTATATCTATCTATCTATCTAAAGGTGGGGAATTTTGTTTTCGTCTCTCTATAATCATCTCGGAAAAGGGATCATATCATAAGGTCTTGCCTGCCTATATAATCTTCTTCATTCCCTGCCTGGTGGGGTGGAAGCATTCTTGATGGGCAATTTCCCCTTACCCATGCATGTCAGTCAACAGTCTATCCTTCCTTCACACACAAAGGCTATCCATGTCAAAAATAAGTATGTATCTCTGCTCTTCACTAAGGGCTTGGTTGGCTAGACAGAAGGATCTTTGGCGGGAAAGGAAGGCGACAGATGATCATTGTGATTGAGGGTAAGGAAGGAAATGGAAGATCATCTTGCTCGCAGCCAACCAAATAGACAAATTGGGAGAAATTCCCATCCGGCTAGTTGTTCGGTGAACGAGAGAGATTTTAAGTGAACGGAACGAGAAAGATGTGAAGAGAGCACCTAAACATGTACATACATGCCTGTGCTTGGCTCAATTGGTTTTTCTCCCGCAGATGCGCTAGGATGAAGTGATGATCGTGAGCGAATCTCAAAATAACTTGTTGAAGAGAATGAGTCGTATCGGAGGAATGAAATGAATCTCTTAAGGAAGTCCGTGAATAAAGCTAGCTAATTCATTCATCTGTTCTGTATAGTATATGAGCATTAGATTAGCAAGTTACTTCGATCTATCCCGTTCGGAGAGAGATTCAGTCTAGGTCCTCTAGCCAGCCTAGCAAGCACTCTTCGAACACCTCCTCCTTTCTTACTTTACCCGACGAAGATGGACAACACACAGCCTCCATCTATGACCTAGAGGGCCCCGTCCGCATCTATCTCCAGTCTTGCGGCTTCAGGCAGTCTTGGCAAAGCCGTGCAGTTACACTTCGTTCGCTAACGAAATAAAGAGGGAATTGAAGTTGTAAACTAATTCTATTTATTTAAGCATTCACTCATAAATTTAGTAATAGTTATTAAAAGGTTCATGGTAGCAGTCTATGGCAACCCAAGTGCAGAGAGGAAAAGCCAAAGAACAATGAACGTTCATAATCCTCTACATTCTAAAAAGAACACATTAGATTTGCATGGAAATAAGAGACCACGTGACTTCATGGAAAGCCCACGTATCTCCCTTTTTTGCAACTAATCTCAAGGTAGGTGAAGCAATAAATGCACATAGTATAAGGTTAAGGACTTAGGAGAAAAGTGGGCAGCAATAGAATATTAATATTTTCTCTTAGGCCCCTAATCCCCCTTTCTTGCTCTCTCGTGGACTCATAGCCCCCTTTCTTTTTTTTGTTTGCAGCCATTGCATTGGTGTATTTATATTCTATTTCACTGTTCCTATTGACAAAGTTGATGGTAATTATGAGTCTTTATGGTAGTAGGCAATGCAAAATTATATGCAACGGGTCCTATCCTATCCAAGATTGAAAAAGGTCCACAATATATGGCTGCCAGCTTAGTCCAGTTCCCCAACTTGGAATTCCCTTGGTATTCTGCCTTTACCTGCTTAACTCTTTTGCCTATCATGTGCTGCCTTCAAGTTCAGCTTGATCTTGGTAACCTGTTCTTCCATTTCCTTGAGTAGCTCTGGCCCAATTACCACTCTATCAGCTGGGTTATCCCATCTTACTGGGGTGTTGCTTTTTCTGCAATACAGAGCTTCAAAAGGACTCATTTTCAGAGAGGCATGATACCCATTATTGTATGCAAACTCCACTAAATATAAAAAATCCTCCCACTTAGATGTATTGTCTATAACATAAATCTGCAACATGCCCTCAATTACTTGATTAACTCTCTCTGTTTGGCCATCAGTCTGTGGATGGTTTGTTGTACTTAAATTCAGATTTGTTCCAAAACCTTTGAATGAGCCTCTCCCAAAGTGAACTTAAACCTTTTAGTTTGAGAATCAGTCTTTGTAGGCAGGTAAGGATGCCTTGTTTCAGGTTAGCCAGCTCTGGCACTTATTCCTTATCGGGTATCTTTACTGGATTTTGTGGTTTTTGTTAACCCCCAAAATATACACGTCAGCACCATGAGTCATCGTTCTTGTGCACCAAAAGTACTGGCGAAGAACAGGGGCCAATACTTGGGCAAATAACTCCTATAGCAAATAGTTTTTGGACCATCTTTTCTATTCCTATTTTTTGATATGGGGATAATAGTAAGGCTAAATGTTAGGTGGAAAACTGCCTTGAATTAACTGGATTACATGGTCATGAAAGCATAGTGGTAGCCCATACAGTTCAACGAAGAATGAGGGATTACATATAAAGAATATATTGCAAATCCATAGGGCTAGCGGAGTGCTCTAGCTAAATAATTGAAATAGCATAGAGTTGGCTCCTTTTCATCAATTTTTCCATTCTTGTCCAGACGTACTTTCATAGGGCATGGAGCTGTAATGAGTAGCTCGGGTAGATACAACGGAAGCATAAGCATAGACATTAGCCGGGGTTGAAACAGAACCCATGGATCAAGTTTTTTCTCCACCTTACTTCCACCTTTGATAGGCTTATTAACACAACCTTGACTCATATGGCGTCCATGCTTTTAATTCCCACCTATGTGTTTAGCCTCCAGGAATAATTTTGGATGGGAAAGAAACTATAGGCACTAGATCCGAGCCATCCCCAGATTCAACGAAAAGGGCCCGCTGCTTCACAAATAATAGAAACTGCTAACACATTTATCCAAGGGATGGAGACTAAGCCTCGAATCCTGGAGTGAATCGTGTATAAGAGACCAAACGGAGGAAGAAGAATTGAGGGACCGATGCACGATTTACACTATCGTACAGGTCTATATAAGGGGTCATTCGAGGACAGAAATAGACCAGGGGGCGTGCGTGTGGGCGCCCCCCCCAAGCGATGTGCCGATTGCCCAAAAAAGAGCAATCCTCAGTAGTGCATATCGGTGGCTCTAGTAAGGTCTGGACCACTGATCTGATGAGACATGGATCTTGCCACTTTTAGGAGTCAGGGGATTGGAGGAACTCTTTGCATTTAGAATGCCTCTTATAACTTTGAACAAATGAATATCCCTCATTCCCACCTATTTCACAACCTCACGACTTACCTTCTTACATGTCCCTTACTTATCTTAGCTTCGATACAGCCATTGCACCGACGGCTTCACTTAGAGCATTTTCACGGGCGTTCGATAGCACTTTATTAATTAATATCTTACTTGGGTAATTGCTATTGATATTTTCCCTTTACTTACGTGCATGCTATCAACCTGTTCTATTTACCCACTTCTAGATACTGTTTGCCTTACTTACCAAATAGTGCGCCAGGAGAGCTGCCATCATGAAAACACTTGTTCGAGGTAGGGCTGATCTCCTTCCTCTCGAAAGGTTCGTTCATGTGATAATCCAGGCTGCCTGGCCATTCATTCATTTCCCCACTATTTTACAAAGTGTGAATTTCACGTCTTGACTCATAATAAAAACACTTCTTGTCAATTTCTATGGAGTTATGGCTTGCTTCGTACCTTGGCTGGCTTCTTGACCCTGATAGCATCCTTCATATTTATCCTGTTATTATTAGAAAGGTTATACCTTACCTACCAGAGAAGATAAGAGCTAGAAGGAATGATTCTATTTTACAAGCATGCATGAAAGAAGAGCTATAGGGTTGGTCAAGTGGAAATGACGAGTCAGAAGCGCATTTACAGGATTCTGATGCTCGGGATAGAGATCTATATGCTGATGTTTATTATAGTTTCTATAAATAGTAGGGTGAAGGCAGTATAATCAAGTCAAGATAAGTTTGGTTGATCCCGTCCGGAAATGCCGGCCGTACCGACAAAGCATTTCTAAAGCAAGTGTTAAAAAAGGCATATCCTGAGATAAATATTCTTACGTTCGTGAACGAGATTTGGACCACTTTCGCTTAACGCTATTTAGAATGCTTTCGGCACCATCAAGCCATCAAGCCTTAACTGAATCTCTCGATTTTTGCTCTTCAGACAACTGAAGCTATCTACCCTGCTCGGATTCAGCTGCTGTCAATCAACAGTCAATCAACGCCCTTTCAGGAATTATTCAATCCGTCCCTCCCCATTTGTCAGCTGTCTCCAATTTATATTAATGGAATACCCACGAACAGAATGGAATAAACAAATTTTATGATGCTCATTAAATGGAAAAAAACAAATGAGTCAAAAGGAGAAGGAAGAAAGGAGAAAAAAGGAGAAAAAAGGAGTTGATTTATTTACAACATTAAATTGAGGATGCGCAAGCACGCTCGAAAAAAGGTACGAAGTCGCTCATCCATTCATGGGTGAGGGTGTTAACGCTCACTCATCATATGGGTGAGGGAGAGGAAAATGAAACCTTTTTGGAGCTCATGGCACCGAGCCGGATAATAGGCTTTATATATGCTATTTCAGGACCTTGATCGAATTATATCTCACCTTCGAAGAATGAACTCTTCATTAGAGAGATATTGATACAGATCGTCATATCCGTAACAGGTCACGTAATGGGAAAAATCCCCGGAAAACGCCTCTGACTCCTTGGACGTATAGAAATGATCTCTCTTTATCTCTCTTTCTACACGATTGATTGCATACCCACCCAGTAAGGCCACCTTCCTTTACAAAGCAAAGATGGCTGCCTATCCAGTAGTGAATGTGGCTTCTCTCTGGCATGAATACGGGGAAGCAGAATAATGACTCTTCTCTCTCTTTCCCACGCCAAAGGCTCTCCTCCTGCCCGGCTAGTTGGTAGCCTATCTTGGCTACAGGAAAGACACTATCCTCTTGCATACCTATCTGGCTTGGCTAGTCGGTCTTACCCGGGGCCAGGAAGGCATAACATAGGAAAGGATGTGAGCTAAGCTAACAGTGGGCTAAGAGTGAACTAACAACGGGTCGGGAACTAGATTAGGTAACTAGCCATGGGCGGTAACTAGAATAGGTCACTAGAAAACGCTTTAGATGGGTACTGAGGAAGATGAGATGGTGAGATGGGGTACTGAGTAAGGGAGGGGTGAGTCACCTTTTCGAGGCCTTCAAGATGAGCATAAACCAGGCATTGGGAATTAAAGGCTTGCAGGAGCATATGCGTAGGGGCCCCGTAGCGAGATCCACAGCTCAGGTGCCTTCCCTGGCTGGCTTGCATTAAGCTTGAAGCCCTACTCTATCCCCCAATCTCTGCTCTGCCTGCTTGGAAGACCAGCGCAGGATGGCGCATATCAAATTGATTTCTTGATGTCATTAAGAAAACGAAAGGTAGACTTCGTTTTGGTTATATCCCACCCAGGATGACCTGAGCATAGCTCTGGAAATAAAGTGCCTTTATCTATTTCTCTCTGGCCCCTCACCGCGAAAGAATTGAATTGAAAGTAAAGACCCCAAAAAAGGTGTGCGTCAACCCCATCCGTAAGGTGTGGTGATGCTACTTTTTAGAATCCCTATCTTACCTTTCCTAAGTCAGTCGATTTGGTGTGATGATCTATTTGCTTGCGTCAACCCCGTCCGTAAGGTGTGGTGATGCTACTTTTTAGAATCCCTATTCTTGGCCAACCAACCAAAGGTCCGTCTTTTTTGAAGAGATTGAATCTGTGATATTTTATCTTTCTTACTTACTTATAGTCTATCTAAAATAGTATATGAGTCATTACTTTTTAATTCATTAATTGAATGGGAATCGAATTCTACATTGCTTCACACCTCGCTCCTATCGCCTATTGAAGCGTCCAAAAAGCTTGTATTAGAACTTTGAAGGATGGACGTGTTCGTTCTGAGCCGTTGAGTTTAGCAAAAAATGAATGGGATTACCATGTCTCCTGTGCTCCCTCCCGAGTGCAGTACTACATATGGTTGGTCCTAAAAGCACACCTACTTCTGGGAATGGGGAGGCCCTAACCTAAGAGAAGTAGTTTTTGGGGACCATAGCAATCATATTTGTATTCCACGATCAACACCTCGGTACGACCCTAATGGGATGGGTCGTTCCACGATGTTACTACTCTACTAAACATCACCAGCCAGAAACCCCCAGAAACCCAGAAACGGATCATCAGACGGAAACTTACAGATCGAAAAACCCAGAACCAGAACCAGAAACTGATGGATGACGGATCATCATTAGAAACTGATGGGCCCCCAGAAACTGACTGATCATCAGAAACACGCCTTCTGCATTATCTTGCTGTGAGTTAAGGAGGTAGGTAGGTATTTAAGGAGGTAGTTTGGGAGATGAGGTGATATGGTTGAATTTGTTATATGACTACTTCTGGTGATGGGTGGGGGCTCCGACTAACCTAAATCAAAACCAATATCTAATTCTGCTATTGAACCTCTCTCCTATCCTATTATCCTTTCTTCCATCTTTATCGACGTCCTTATCCCTGTTCTTCTCTTCCTTGCTTTCCTCTTCCTCGATTCCGATATGACTACTGATAGTGGTGAGTTTTATTTGCCTTCTCTTCCTCTTCGAATAAGGATTTTATAAAAGAGGGGGGAAGGTCATTATATTCGCGACTCCAAGTTGGGCCTTTTTCCTCAGCGGCGCAGCCTGGTAGAGTGGATTTATAGAAAGTAACCTGAAGTTCAGACTGAGGCGCTCTACAGTTTCCTCGAGGGGAACTATACGACTACGTGGTAGTGAAGCCCACCCTCATGCGATCGATTCCTGAGTTACAACTATAATGCAGGCACGCTCTGACTGTGCATAGCGAGGGAACTGGAACACTTACACCTCTCGAATATCTAATCGGTACCTAGATTATACTGTGTTGCGTGGAGTAATGATATAAGGAGATATGAGTGCCTAGGTAAGCGGTTATCTCGTTACTGATGAGAAGTTCATTGTCCCGTAAGTTTTCGGCGTCTTCCTGCGAGATTGAATCCTTGTATGTTGCAGAGGAGGTAGGGTCTAAGATGCTGCAGCTAAAGTAGTAGTGTCACCGGGAGAAGAAGTGAATAAAGTCGAATGTTTGGGAGAATTACTGGGATAAGGTAATGTCGATGTTCCAACTACAATACTAAGTATAGGATAATAAGTTGGATTGTATGAAAAACCTCGTATGGTTGAAGTAAGAGATGCCAAAAGGACGTTCATGTGTTCGTCTCCGTCAACCGAAAAGGTGAACGGACGGGGACTTGTGCTTGTGGTCTTATATATATACGTAATATTTTTACTTCGCTCACGTCATAAAGGACAAATGAAAGGCTACTTACTTCTTTCACTACATTAAGTGGTAGGTCTTACTTGACTTATCAGGAGTTTCTAAGGTCCTTACTGCTCAGGGTATTAACCTATGAGTAGTTGTTCCTAAGGTCGACTGCTCAGTGTAGGTCCTGCCTTATCGATAGTACGACTTCACTTACTTATTTCTCTGAGCAGATTTCTTCGAGCTGAGCTGTCTGAATAACTATTGACTTATTATAACTGAGTGTAATTGACTCTAAATTGAAGAGGAGCACACTATTTTGTAGGGGAATACTCTCTAGAGAGAATATTCTCATCTAAGGAATCGTTCTCAACATTGGACTATCAAACTTAGGAAAATAATTCTAGGAGAGTGTGTAATATCTCCAACAATTTGGAGATGTCAAGATTAATAAGAATACCTAGGGTGCAAGTGGATCACCTCATGGACTAGGATGACATTGTCCATAATTTTCCTCCCTTTAACGTAACTTGATTTCTCCTTGGAGATGATGAAATGAAGGATAGGTTTGAGTAGAAGAGAAATGACCTTGGTTATGATCTTGTAGATGACGTTGCAAAGTGAAATGGGTCTGAATTTCTTTAGGTTGGTGACTCATTATTCCTTGGGGATGAGAGTGAGAAAAGTGGCATTGAGGGCCGAAATCACTTGTCCTGAAGTTCTGGACTCCTCCACTAGTTTCCAAACCTCGTCTTGTATCATCATCCAACAGTTGTGGAAGAAATTTGTAGTGAATCCATCTAGCTTGGGGGATTTTCCTGAGGGAATTTACTTGACTTCCTGATCTACCTCTTCCTGCATTATTGGTCTCATTAGTGCCTTATTTTGCTCATGTGTAATGAGGGATGGAATATGTTGGGTTACTCAATTGAGGGTTGGTGTTCAATATGTTGGAAATTCAGATAGAATATCTTTGTAGTAATTTACCATCTCTGTTTCTAATTCTCCATGGTCCAAAATTGTGTTTCCATGTGCATCTTCAAGATTTGTGATGCGATTGATGTATTTTCTATGTACCATGGAGCGATGGAAGAATTTTGTGTTCCTTTCCCCTTCCTTGAGCCATTGCACTTTGTATTTCTATTTCCAAAGGATTTCCTCCTGCTTGTGTCAATATTCAAGTTGTTGTTTGAGTAGATCCTCCTCCTTTCTCAGATAATTTGAGTGGCCTAACAAGATTTATTCATGTTGGGTATCTTCTAGGTGTTTCTCCAAGGCCCTCCGTGCCTAAAAGATATTACTAAAGACAATATTGTTCCAATCGAAGAGATGTTGCTTAAATTTATTTATTCTTTGTTGGAATTTGTACATTCTTGTGCCATGTGAGATTTATGCATTGGCCCACCAGGAGTGGGAGAGCTTAGGAAAGTTAGGGTGGGTTAACCAAAATTTTTCAAATTGAAAGGGTTTGAATTTGGGTGTGGCTATCATATCTATCCACAAATTTACTAGCCAATGATCCGAACCCGATTTTGGGATGATACATGCCTCAATCGAGGGTCCCTTTAACATCATGGTTTCATAGATGAGAAAGTGATGTTTTCTGCAGGCTATTTTCTGCGATCCAGAATGCTTATTGGACAAAGTGAAAGAGCCATTTCTGATTTCAATGTCAATCAACTTGAGATGGTCAATGAGGTCCCTAAAATTACTACTATATTGATCCAGCCACTCCGAGCCTCCTCTTTTTTCTTCTAGAGTGAGGATGATGTTAAAATCTCCTCCAAGAATCCAATGATTTTGTCCTATTAATTTCCCTAAGTAGGAGAGACTCTTTAGGAAAAGATCTTTCTCCTGATTATTTTGTGGACCATAGGAATTTGTGAGAACACCCTCCTTGTTGGATCCAATAGCACGATAGTGTGTTGTTAGTTTTCCTGTGGTAGAGAGGGGTTGATAAAAAATAACCGAGTTCAGGTTCCAAATAATTTTCCTTCCCTTTGTTGAACCTTTTGAATCATTATGGATGAAATTGTAGTGCCTCCAACATCTTTTAAACATTTCTTTTGTCATTTCTCCTGCACATTTTGTTTCTTGTAACAAAAGAATGTTTGGATCCCATGCCTTTATGAAGTTACGAAGAATCCTCTATTTGGATATTCCATTTAGTCCTCTTATATGTCATGTGATGATCTTCATCATGAGGAGTTGGTTGGGGGAGAGAATAATCCCTCGGTGAGCCGTTGGATTTGTCCTGACTTAATCATAAAGTGACCTACCTCTTTAATCAATTGTTGGGTCTATTTACGCCCTCGTCGTTTTCCCTCTTTAGGGATCCATCTGGGGTCTGGATCTGGATCCAAACATATGCCTAGTCTAGAGGTGTCTCACTACTGCATTTGGGTCAAATTCCGACGACGCGTTCGACGCAATTGCCACTTTCTATTGTCGGAAGACCGACAAACCTCAGACCCCCTCAAACGTCATTTCACAGGACGTCGTTTTTCCGACGACCTAGTTTTCGTCTGTATTGCGACGTTATATGACAGCACGTGTCATCATAAATTGGATTGTCCAGCCCCATATTGACGTCGTAAGACCGACGTTTCAAACATGGCAAGTGAGACGTTTCAAACGTGGCAAGTGAGACGTTTCAGACGTGGCAAGAGCGACGTTTCAAAGGTGGCAAAAGAGACGTTCTTAAGGTGGCAAGATAGACGTTTTAAAGGTGGCAAGAGAGATGTTTCAGAGGTGGCAAGAGAGACGTTCTAAAGGTGGCAAGACCGACGGGACGAGGTATTATCTCCGACGTGGTTGCTATGGGAGAGACACTCTTGGACGTGGCAAGAACGACGTCCATCAGGTGGCAACAACGACGGCCATGAGTTACTAGCTCCGACGTGGTTGCTATGGGAGAGACAATCTTGGAGGTGGGAAGAGAGATGTCTTGGACGTGGCAATAGCGACGGGAAGAGAGTGAAAGATGTCACAATTGCCACCTTTGTGTAGGTATTTAAAAAAAAAATACAATATCAATATCAAGACCTAATAGTCATTCCAAGCCCAAAGGAGGAGTAAGTCATATAG
>SNQJ01S0118036.1:43535-54485 GCA_010110895.2 Picea sitchensis
GAGACTTCTTCAATTTCTGCAATTATTCAATTCTTGGAGTACTCTGATCCTGTAGATAATATTACTCAATGTATTCTCTGAAACTCCTCCAATTTTCACTCCTTGAATCCTCCCCCAAAAGAGGTTATAAAAATAATGGTAGACTTTA
Source organism: Picea sitchensis (assembly GCA_010110895.2). Taxonomy (NCBI): domain Eukaryota; kingdom Viridiplantae; phylum Streptophyta; class Pinopsida; order Pinales; family Pinaceae; genus Picea; species Picea sitchensis. The sequence goes on from SNQJ01S0118036.1 coordinate 43,684, forward strand.
TTCAATTCTGGTCTGTTTAGAAGACCCAACTTGTACATCATGCCCCACGATCAATATTTAACATCCAATTCTGAAACTCGCAAAAAATAAATTAAAGTCCCTAATATTTCCAATGGAAGTGGTCCCACTTCATTTGGATTCTGTATGAAACAGTTATGACTGTTTTACTTGGAACACTTGTTTATTGACTAGCTTTAGGACTGGTCACAAACCCTATCTTCCATAGAGTGTATCTCCATAATTATATCGAATCAAGAGCTGAAATTTTTACCAAAGGTACCTTGATATGTAGTCTCAATAAAATAGCGATTTCAACATCTGAATCGTTCTAGAAAAAAAGTTATAGCAAAAATGGTAAGATGACCTGAAAATAACATACCTTAGAACACATCACCAAAAGACTTCATCCTCCCTTGAAGTTCGGCCTTCTTTTCTTATTATTACCTCTGAAATTCGACTTGTATCAAATGAATGTATAATGATGTTGATTTATACCATTTATTTCACTTCCTTTTAACATTAGGGCCGACCTGACACTTTCTTAGTTTGTAATTCTTTTCTTTCATTATCTTCAAGGCCTACATGTACAATTCACTTTGTCATCTTCAAAAATTCATTTCTCCTCAACCATGAGGATCCACGTGATGTGCCACATACCACCAGAAATAACATGATGTATACTATTCATCCATGGGTGTTGTATCTGCATGTGCATTGTCCTTCATGTCCAAATACCTTTATCAATCTTGCGGTCCAAAACCCATGACTAAGGTTGACATCAATGACAACAACCAATCTTCCAACATATCCTTCACAGCTATAGATCTGATCTAATAAAATAATGAAAATAACAATATAACAACATCAGAGCTCAAAGAATCAATCACACATACAACAACAGATGTATGTGGTTCACCCTCTCTCTAGGGCTACATCCATAGAACTGTGCTTATGATATTTTAAGATAAATATTACAGTTTTTATCTGCGCTCTTGGCCAACAGATCCTCTCTCTCCCTTCCTATGCACCCAGCTCAGGACTTGATCTTCGCACCCATTTGAAGATCTTACAATACCAGAGGGCTCTCTCTCTCTACGCTTCTCTCACCCTTAATACAATATCCTCTCAATGAAAAATAATTGACAACAAGGCTCAACCATAGTATCGACCCGACCTAGGTCCTCTCGACCTCTATTTATACATTACAATCCCTCACCGAAAGCCTTAGGTCAAAACCTAGGTGTCAAAACCCTAATTACCAAAACCCTAGGTGTCAAAACCCTAGGTCAACTTGACCCATTCTTTCCAAGCTTCACCAGCCTGTCTTTGCTTCTTCATCTCGTGGTTCTCCAAGGCATCTAATGTTGGCTTTTTCCACTTCCCAAGTCATCTTCGGTCCATATTCCTTGCAAATTTGTCATCCTCGATATCCTCATCCAACGACTTTCTTTTCCGCAGTTCACTCCATCTTCTCTGTTCTTTTGCTCACTTTGACCCAGTGACAACCACCGTGTCTCCTGTGAAGCTTTCTTTTTACCTTTTCTTCCTCGTCCTTCGCTTCCTTCCATAACTAAGGGCCAACAATATCGCTCAAATAGATAGATGGCTAGTGAAGCCTAATCTACAACTACAGTCTATTATTTCAGAGGATGGACGGATAGAAGTGAGATTGCCTTAGGTGGAAAAGAAATTATACATTTTTGAGGCTAATAACTTAATAGGGTCTTCCGGGTTCGTAGCCGAATTTGTGGGCAGGTCCATCAAATGTATTGAGAAGAGAAAAGGTAGCACCTCTAGAAACAAATGAATACAGTCTGTGTACATTATCTATTTTGGAGCTATAAGACAGGAACGGAAAACGTTCATGCCAACATAACGATAAAATCAAGAAGATTGCAAATGAAGCGTTTTAGTTTCCATATTTTGTAAATTTAAATTATTCTGAAGATAGAGGAATTCCAACCATTTGAGGTTGAAAACTTTTGCATAAATGCATATTCAAAAGAATGAGCAAAGGGTTGCTTATTTCCGGTTGTAATTGAGAAAACTCTCCTCATTGAGGATTAATACAAGTGCATACCAGAGATTCCACATTTCGTCTAGTTTGAGTTATGTGTTCTTCTGTATTTCCACATTCCAACCTCCTTTATATATTTCTTTGATGAATGCCAAATCACAATTTAGTACAACATCTACTATGGTTATATTTGATTCATTTATCTGATAACAAACATATTTTCCTCTGTATTGGCTATTATCAAATACAAGACCTGTGAGTTAATTAGATTACTATATTTTATGCTTCATTAAAGTTTACATTAGCCATTTTCTTCTTTTGTAACGAAGTAAGATTCTTCTATATTTGATGCCTTTCTTTGTCTAACAGCTTTATGTTTTTATCTCATTACATCCTATATTTTCAAATTTAACTCAGACATGAAAAACGACCTCTGATCTTTTATAATATTAAATAATTTTAAAGAATTTTTCTCGCATAACTGAGATAGAAAAAACAACTTTTAAACTTTCCTTATTTCCTGATGCATGACATTGTGCTTTGAGCCTTAAGTACAAACTCAGGAACAAAAGACCCATTGATGAAGTCTATTAGTAGTAAAAACAAATCTTGGTATATTGAATCGATGGGCATTTCTACCCTTAGTAGATGATTATACGTGTGCCTTGTGCTTGACCCCACATTTTCAAAGTATTCAACAATTAGGAGAATGTTGGATATGTGTTGCATTCTTTGAAGGTAGATTTAGTTTCATCCCAACTCAAGGGGGTCCAAGGGGGTGCATAGGCTATTCCATTGAAAAGGAAAAACCTTCATACTAGGATGAAATTAATTTAACCTTAGGTTACCATGGTGGAAGGCCAATACCCACCACCTTTCCCATTGTGAGAATGAAAGAAACAACAATGAACTCTCATAATGGAATCCCTAGTTTCTATCTTGCACATCAATGCAAATTTGTAGGAATTTGTTGATGAGGTATGAAACCCACTTCCACTTCACACTATTTGAACATAAATTTGTGATATGAACCACTTTGTTTTAGCATTCTCCTACCTAGTAGGTATAGAGAACCTAGGTAGACACTATGTTTCCATGTTGACCGCCAAACTATCAATTGAGGATATTTAGTATCCTACTTTCCCTTATCAGTACCATATTTTAGGCTTGGATCCATTTTATCCTACATGATAGACCCTTTCATATCCACTATAATTTTCATGGAAAATGCATTGTTGGTATTCTTTCCATCCATTGGAAACCTAGTGATAGAATGAATATTATCTGCATCAATGGTGATATTATAATTTATCCAAAACCCACTAGTGTGAGTCCACAAGAGTAATATTATCACACATGTATTCTCCTTAATATGTTGGATATGTTTTGTATTCTTGTAAGTATGATAAGTCTCATTCTGGTGCAAGGGGATCTAGGGCATGAAGCTCCTACAAAATTACTTGAGTCTATTTTTGTTTTTTGTTTTTTTGGCCAATTGTTTTTTGACGCATTGTAATCTAATCCTGATTAAGCGATTAGAGTTATAATTTAATTTGGGATAATGGATTAAGGTTTTGGATGCTACATAATACCTTAATATTGTATTTTGAATGGTGAATCTAATACCATGAATAAGAGAGAGGTGCAACTCTAAGTTTTGTTGGTTTTCTTGGTTAAGGGTTACTAGGGTGAATCATTATGTATTATGTGTGTGTGCCAATGTTTGCTTTTTGTTTTTCTTGATATTACATATGCAATTCTTCACTTGATGATGTTTAAAACTTACATATTAGATGTACCAAATCATGATAAATGTAAAATGATTGTTATTCCTAATTTAAACAATTGCCTAAATGGTTGCAAGATCCTTTATCACCCACTTACATATTTGAGAACTTCATTGGGGAAAATTTGGGCAATAAGGAAGGGTTGTTTATATCAAAATCCACTTACTAAAATTGCTCCAAATATCCCTTTATATGGTCATATTTATTAATGAGATGCACCCATGAATTAAGCACATCTACTAGGTAGACTAGGTCCCTTAGCTCTTGGATTGGGGTCTTCTCCCCCTTTGCTAATTATTCCAGGTTCCTTGGCCCACCATGCCTCTACTAGTTGTCTCTCCCAGTGTGATGGAAATTTCTTAACACTCCAATACTATTAGATACCAAATTCCATGCTTATTAAAATTTTTCCTCTTACAAACCAAACACTACTCAAATGTTGAATTATTTTATAGTACCACCATATTCTCCATCCTACAACACTCGAATCATGGTTCATTTAATAGTTTAGTCTTTGTAAATATTTGTAAGTTTGACTAATGTGAGGTAAAATATAAAATTCATTTTTCTCTCTAATCTCATGTGTTCAATTGATAAGAATTCTTTCCAAAATTCAAAATATAAAGTGTTGAAACAACTAGCTAAGCAAGTTCATCACATCTCTAGATCTTCTAAAGACAATTAATCGATATTTGACAACAATTAATTGAGTCATCAACTAAGCATTTGATTGGCCATTCAGGATGACTTGTGTTATCAAGTGGTGTGAAGGTCAAGGTGGAATTCTAGGAATTCAATATGCGACCTAGCCAATCAAAGTGGACATCATATTCCTTGCTTCAAGGGAGTAAGTTACACTTTAGTACTATATATAGAATGGTCATATGGATGGGTCTATCTTGTAGTGTAATACAAGTTTTTGGTTCCTTATGTTTCCTATTGTATGTTGAGATATTCTCACTATTGCTTAAGTGTTATAATGATGTCATTATTGTTGTGGGTGGGAAATCCCTCCTACGGACTAGCACTAAGGGTTTAATCATGCATGTAGAAAATGACCATTTAAAGGCCTCTACTTTTTTCTATTCTCCCAACACAAAACCCCACATTCATGCAATACAAAGGTGCAAACAAGATTAGGTAACTCTACCCTAAATCCTTCGTTTGATGTCGATCCCTTCTCTTTCACTCGCTCCTTGACTGCAAGCCTCCTCCCAAAGATGACCTGCATTCACACATGGACAAACAGAGAGTTGCAAACATGCATTTCATATACTAATTGCTGGGTTAGATGTGACAATATCATAAAATAAATACACAATTTGAACACATGATATTGTGGGACGAAAAAAAGTATTCCTTTTTGTATTAATCTTCACAAGAGTAAACTTTACAATATGTGGTCGGCACTACTCCTCGAATCTAGTCCTGGGCTCCTCTTCAACTGTGCTCCAACTGCTTCTGTATATGCTTCTCTTCACACAATAGTTGCAAAAGGTTGAGGCTAGGGGAATGCTAATTCAGGTAGAGTTTCTTTACTATGATTTTCCTCCTCCCAAATGGGACCCCTACCCCTTCTTTTATAGGCTAGAAAGAGATAGGTATTTGGTCGAATGATTGGCCATGCATGGTCGAAAGGTTTAGTTAACTTACCCAAAACTGTGTGTTCCGTTGACAACTTTCCATTTTTCGTTCTTTTGTAGATACACACGGGCTGTAGTGGGTCAACTAGAGTGTACACGTGGGCTGTAGTGGAGCAGGGCACGTGTGCCTTTAAAAAGGGTGTTTTTAAGAAGAGTTGTTCAGTACTAGCTTGACAAAGAAGGAATATGAGATGGCTTGATGCTAGGTAAGCATGTCTAGTGAAAATTAGGGTTATAACAGAAGCCCCCTAATGTGTGAGTTCAGAAAAGCATCTGATGGCTGAAATACATTGTTAATCTTTATCAGCGTACCAAACTAGTGAGCCCAGGGACCAGAATTCGGGAGGTGCCATCTGCAAAATAACAATTGTCTCACCGAGGCGAGCATACCCATGCTCGGAATGAAATAAAATCTTGGCTACCCATCAAATACACTGTAGATCCATGTCATATAACTATATAAAGTGTAGCCGCGAGCAATACACAATGGATCTACATCTCAAAATAAAAAAGGTATACATTTATAGTATCCATCTTCAAGAAGCGAATCAGGCCTGAATGCTAGAGATGAGGCCTTTAGAGCTCGAGCATCAACTTAAAAATCTTCAAAAATTGGGTAGGAGTGTAATATAAGTGTAAGACTACCCAGAGGTCTTTGATGGCTTGTCAGGAACAGACTAGAGGATTTTGATGATCAGGTTGAGGGCTTCATGGATTTCGAACAAAGACTTGATTGGGCTTTTAGGATGACTGGGCATGAGGGTAAGAGACAATCTACAGAGGGGGGCGACTCAAGCTTGATAATAACTTTCCTTGGACAATATCATGACATAAGATGAGGCTCAGGCATCATGATATTTTGACATAATTTCATGATGCAGGAGGCACTGAAAACTCTCCGTATGTTTGGAAGAATAACCAAATGGAGGAGGACATAGCTCTATGTAGAGAGAACAAATTCCTAAGGTCATATTAAATCCCAGGGCTTGATGAAAAAATGAAAGGATGTGCTTTTTCCAAGGGAGACTCATTGTGCTGTCAATAAAAAGAAAATACTTTTCCCTTCCTCTTTTTGGGGTATATTTGATTGTTTTGGTCTTTTTCAATAAGTTTGGAAAGCTTGAAAAAGAATAAAATAATGCTATGTTACAAAGGAGGATCAAGTGTCGCAAACATAGTATTTCCAAGCACACGGAACACATGGATGCTCAGGGAAAAGGGACATATGTAGTAAAAGGACACTCGGGAAAAATCCTCCAAGGGCCAAAGGTGTCAAGACGCAGAGGAAAAGTGCTACAGGGCTTGCGTATAAGGCATGCTTTAGATGGTTCAATTGAGAGCAAAATGGAGATGACATTAGGCGAAAGACACAGGTATGCAAATGAGATTAACAAAACACACAATGGTAATGTCCTTCGATGTAATTTTAACAAGCCCAAAGAAGGTAATCTCGACGATTGTTCATATTTAGAGAGTCTGAAAAAATGTAAAAAGAGACTCCGCTGGGGTACCTTTTTCGAAGATAGTCTAGTCAGCTTGAAAAAGGGGTAAACTAGCACCGACCAAACATATATTCAAAACCATTTTAATGAGTGTGATAGAGACAAGATCACTTGACATTTTTTTCATTTTTAAGGAGTCTGAAAAAATCTTAACTATGGATTCTGTCAGGAATGTTCTTCTGGACCATTTTAACGAGTTTGAAAGAATAAGGTCACTCGACGATCTTTTCAATTTTAGGGAGTCTGAAAAGAGCTTAACTATGGACTCCGTAAAGGTTGTTCTTCTTGGCCGTTTTAACGAGTGTGAAGAAACAAGGTCACTCGACGATCTTTTCAATTTTAGGGAGTCTGAAAAGAGCTTAACTATGGGCGCTGTGGGGGTTCCTTTTTCATAAATTTAGTCCCTCAGGCCCGAAAAAGGGTTAAAATCATACCTGAGGATACTCTTCTAGAGAACTGAAGTTCCTAGAGTATACCTTTGTTCGTACAGTTGACCATCTAGACCGAAAAAAGGGTAAACTACTACCGGACAGACGTGCCTTCAAATTTCAGTTTAATGAGCATGAAAGAAAACAAGATCACTCATAAATCTTTTCATGTTTTAAAGGGCTTGAAAAGGGATTAAAAGAAGACCCGTTGGGGGCTATGACTCATGTATGAAACTGGTTCAGGTAGAGCCTGCTGCTAGGCTCATACCAAGAGTCTCTTCAATAGTCAACTTGGAAAGTCTCCCAAAAGGGAAGAAAACACAAACCACGGTGTAAGTCCTCTCGCGGTATAGAAACCATAGTCATGGCTTCAAGGATAGCCTCATCTGAAGGCAATTCAAAATCTGAGAAATCATGCAAATGAGGGTCGACAGTCCCAAAGGGTGAAGTAAACTGACCATACTCCATATGACGATGAAGGTTTTTGCCAGTAATGGTAGAGTTTATTAGCGAAGAATCACAAGCACGAGGGCTTGAGGATCTACAAACAACGAGATTAGACTCAGAAGGATAATCAAGCCCACTTGGACCAAGAGGGGAAAGAAAGGGCTCCCATGCCCCCATTGGATAAACCAATGGATCAATTGCTGATTCCAAGTCTTGAGAAGTAAAACATGATTGCACAGGTTCTTGCTCAAAAGCAATTGAACGTTGAGGATAAGACGCCACATAATTAATCCATGGAGGGGTGGATTCTACACAAACACTAGGAACATATAAAGGGGAATCCTGAACTAACGTTGAATTAGGATGGTGATTATTAGATGCCAGCTGGTCAATAGTGACAATGCTTCCATTTTGAGGGAAATGCATCACCCGGAAGAGCATAGATACCACAACATTCATAGCATATACATAATCACGCCCGAGAAACATATTGAAATCTAACGGGCTTTGCACCACTATAACATCAACAAGGACAATCTTATCACCTAACGAGATAGGTAACTGAGGAAGAACCCCCAAATATTCACTAGGACATCTATCAAAATCCAACAATTCATGTAAAGAAGACAAAAGCTCGGGATATCCCAAGACTTTCCAAACCAAGGAGGATAAAATACTTGCAGAGGCTCCTTCATCCATAATACATCGATAAATGTTTGTTGAATTAACTTCAACCCTTATTTGAAAAGGTGCAGAAGAAGGAAGACGAGGCTCAACAAGATCATTCCAATCAAAGGAAACCATCCTAGGGCTTAGAGGGGGTGTTCTTGGAGCGAGCAAAATGCCCCCTTGTTCTGAAAGTATGGAACTGAAAATGCTAAAAACATAGTCGGTAGACACTTCACTCCCCAAGAGAGGGTTGGGATCAGCCAAAGATGGCATCAGTGTGACCACTTTGGTAGACTCGACACTCTTCAAGAGAAGAGTGGGATCAACCGAATATTGCAATGGCATGACCACTTTGGTAGACTTGACACTCTCCAAGAGAAGAGTGGGATCAGCCGAAGATTGCAATGGAGTGACCACTTTGGTAGACTTGACACTCTCCAAGAGAAGAGTGGGATCAATTGAGGATCACGACGGCGTGACCACTTTCTCAACCAATGACTGCATAGGTTGCAATACTACATGGTCTAAAGGCACCTCACCCCTCAAAAGAGGAGTGGGATCAGCCGATGACTGCATCGACATGACCACTTTCTCAACCAATGGTTGAATAGGCTAAGAGACTACAAGGTCTAAAGGCACTTCACCCCCCAAAATAGGAGTGGGATCAGCCGATGACTACATCAGCATGACCACTTTCTCAACCAGTGGTTGAATAGGTTGAGAGACTACAAGGTCTAAAGACACCTCAACCCCCAAAAGAGGAGTGGGATCAGCTGATGACTGCATCAGCATGACCACTTTCTCAACCAATGGTTGAATAGGCTGAGAGACTACAAGGTCTAAAGGCACCTCAACCCCCAAAAGAGGAGTGGGATCAACCGATGACTACATCGGCATGACCACTTTCTCAACCAATGACTGAATAAGCTGTGAGGAAACCTCAGAAGACTCAGAATCATAAGAGTTTTCAGACACGGACCACAATCTTTGTACCTCTGGAAGGCTAGGTCATAAATGAGTAAGGTGATCTCCCTTGCAAAGATTACAAGGTAACTTAGGCTTATGTCCTATCCATCTAGGTTTCTCAACAGAATCAATGCCCCCAGCATGAATGGTAGTGGTTGGTTTCACATCTCCAACATGACTTACAGAGGTTGGTAATGGGTCGATAACATGACTCATAGAGGCTACAGACCTATTGCCAGTATGACTAGCAGGGACTGGACATTTTTCCCCTGCATGACTTGCAGAGGGTGGGTGCTTTCCCCCAGCATAACTTGCAGAGGCTGGGTGCTGGTATTCATTGTGACTTGCAGAGGTTTTTGACCTATCTCCAACATGACTCGCAGAGGTTGGTGATTTCTTCTTCCTATTCTTCCTCTTTCTATTTCATTTAGACTTCCAGTTACTAGTAACTGTACTTTCACCAGAGCTGGGAGAAGGAGGAGGAGAAGACTTTGTTGATGAAGACACATCAACAAGGTGTCCATGAATTAAGGTGATTAACTGAGAAGCGTCAAGATCATTCGGGACATTTTGAATGGTACCCAACCAAACCGGTAGTCCCACATTCAACCCAGGAATGTACAAAGTGGCCATCAAAGGGACACCAAAGTTTTCGAAGAAAGGAAAAGCACAAGAATCCCCTTGCGAAGGGGTTCCTTGGTTGGTATCATTGGGAACTTTAGCCATGCATATCTTATGCATAGGTTATCTCCTTGAGGGATCGTTCAAATCTGTAAAAGTATCACACACTAACTATGGCAGACCAGTGTTATCAAAACAATGCCTATACAGAGGTGACTCCACATTTCTAAGAGGAAGAAAAAAAATTCCTCACGACCAACGGAGTGAGCGGTCTACCACCCTAGGTCAAAGACCCAAAGCTAGGGTTGTCTAACTCACTATGGAAAACTAGGGAGCATAGAGCACACACTAAAAGTTACTAACGAAAAATCAAGCAAACAACTAACTAGTTGGAAGAACAGTTACACCAACCAACACTAGAGAAACTTACTGGTGCAAGTGAAACTCGAATACGGAAGCACCCTCCGGGTATAATCTGCAAATAGTGGCCCGATGTCTTCCCTAAGTACTGCGGTATACCCTCGTGGTCACCTGTGTAAGTCCCTAAAATAAAGGCAACTAGGTTTCCAGCTCGTGAACAATCACTAGGCGGGTACAGTCGACAGTCGGGTGGACCGCAATGAGTAGGGTATCAAGTCTGAAACCTATCAAGGGTATCAAAAGAAAGTGTTCTGGAAGACGACTGAGGACCTCGAACGGATTTGAGACCCATGAAGCTCCAT
>SNQJ01S0118037.1:7224-27618 GCA_010110895.2 Picea sitchensis
CACAAAATATATAGATGGGCAACTACACTATTGCCTCACCTAGCCTAGTAAACTAATTTACTTGAACAACTATTTACCAAAACACATAAAGATTCAGAATGATATCACCTCACAATAAGTGGCAAATCCAGACTAATCTTGAACGCCATAGTTTCCTCCAAAGCAGCTTCTGTTTTATTAAATGGGAAGAGTTTGTAGCATCAATGCTGCTACAAGCTCTTCAAGAGCCAAGACCAGTGAAACAATGTGAAAGTAATGAGAGAGAGAGAGAGAGGGATGGGAAGAATTCGGTAGCATAACAATACTGTGAAGAATCATGTCTAATGAGGGAGTAAGGGGTCTCTTAAATAGAAAAACAAGCCAAGAAGACCCCTCTTGGATCGTCAACACTTGTCAAAGATCCAAAGGTGAAGACAACTCAATGAGAAAAGCCACCAATGAGATGATAGACTTTTAGGGTGGGGAGAAATGGCATGTAAAAGAGTTGGAAGGTTGACTTGGCCTCATGAAGGAGACATATTGGTCAAAGAGAACACCCATGCTTTCTTTGAAATCAAACTTCCAAAATTTAAGTGATGTTTTCACTCTATCCACTAAAGAAAGCGTATGTTTCCAATACGAGCATGAGTGAACAAGAGAAAGCATGAGGAAAGGCGTGAGGGATGAGTAAAGCGTGAGGGAATTGGTAAGGAAGAGTGTGTGGGACACACTCTAAGTGTGACGTGGATGAAAAGGGTAGGCGCATTGGTTGAAGCAAAGGCCCACGCCTTCCTTAAAACGAGAATCCACCTTTTTTAAAAAGATGTTTCCATTTTCAAACGAGATAGGGGACGTAAGCATTAAGGGAAGCATGAGTTTTGAAAAAGAGAGCATGAGGGTACGTGAGGTGATTGTGGGAGGAGTGTGGTAGCCACACTCCAAAGGATGATGTGAAGGGAAGGAGGGGCGTGAGGTAAAGGAAGAGGGGCCCACGCATTTAATTAGTGAGTTTCCAACTAATTCGTGGGAGAGGTACATAAGCTCAAAGGTGGGAAGATTAAAAAGGTGAGTTTAATTAAAAGGCGGGTAAGGGTAGATAAAGTGTGGGTAGGTTAGGTGGGGTCCCTCTCAACACTATTTCCACTTACTTCATTTGATTTGGTCCATTATTACAAAATTTACATTTTCCCAAGTTCTGGGTTTGGCAATTAAAATCGTCGTTTTCCGAAAAAACTCCTAAGTGGACAAACAACCTAGCAAAACTTGTCCGAATGAGTTGAAACTTGGTCCATGGGTGTAGGGGGTCTCATTAGCTTTAATTTGAGTACAAATACCCCTATCAAAAATACCGGGACCTAAGTTTTACATTAATTACCCAGAATTAATTAATTAATTAATTCGGAACTTTAAAACAAACCTGGCTATACTTGACGAAATTCCGTGAAATTTCACGTGCTATCTTACATGGTCATTTACAACATTCATAAACACTAAATACCTAGGAATGACTTCATTAGAACGCCTTTCACCACTTTGGAGGATTTATTGGGTGGGAGTGAAAAACTCAATGGAGATTAACCCGGATGGTTAGGCCACATTAACCTCCTGAGGATAAAAAACACTCAGTGAAAAGAACTCTCCTAATGAAGAAACCCTAAGGCAACTGACCTAACATGATCCATGTAGACCTATTACATTATAAACTCGCGCAGGGGTGCAGAAATCTCGCTTACAAAACTATGTGCTGGAGCAAAAATTGCCCTGTAGAAACAGAAAGTATTCAACATGTTTGCATCTGTTGATGCATATCTTCATGGTACATGGAGTTGACCCCCTAGTTGAAGAGGTGGTCAACACTCCCCATGGAAGATTTTGTAACCCAATAACCAACTCAAAATGATGCTCCAAAGACTGACACCTATCATGTGGATCCAAATAAGAAGATCCATCCACATAGTGGAAAAGGGTCATAGCAGAATCTGGAAGGAATAATACCACTATAGAATATAAATGATGGACACTGGTAATAATCATTGGCTCCCGATTTGTCATATTGATGCTCTCTACAGAAGGTGGATTAAAGTCATCAAATAAAATATGAAAGTGGTTGTCATCCCAAAAATGACAACTATCCATATACCAATCATCGCAATCGGCCTCGAAATCATACCAAGCATATATTTCTTGATTATATTCATCCCTGATGTCCACCATAAAAAATATCTCCTGCATGCTATCCAATGAATTTTGAACACTACGAAAACTATCATTCAGGCCATCTACAAAGTCATACAATCTATCATTCAATGTGTCAAACAATTGGGCTTTGAATGTTTCAGTAATCTGTAGAATTTCTTTGAGGGTTTGAGAAGAAATAGCCATCTGAACACCCTATGAAAATTTATGAACTTTGCAGTCCCTCCGCCATCATGAAAAAACCCAATAAATTACTGCAGAAAATCGTGGCGTTTTCTGGAAAAACCCTGAAAAACTGTTGAATTTAAAATGCTTATAACTTCACTTCCCGGACTCTTTTTTGGCTAATTTTTTTTTTTAAATTGGGTGAAATTGTGAAAGGAACTCATATTTGTAATTAGTTTCGGAAAATTCAGCCTCCATATGCTACAGTAAAAAAAATAAAAATAAAATAAAAACTTGCGCCGCCATCTGCGGAATTATCCCTGAAAAATTGCAGATTTTAAAACTTCAATATCTTTACTTCCCGGACTCTGTTTCGGACAATTTTTTTTTTTCAACTTGGGTGTTTTTCTGAGAGAAACTTAGATATACAACCTGTTTGTGAAAATTTTGCACAGAAATATACCGAAAATTTATGGAATATCGCGGCCCTCTTTTTTTTCTCCGAAAATAAATCTGCAAAAATAAAAAAATATTTGCCCACAATTTCTATCAAGGAAAGTTCTTTGATACCACTTGTTAAGAACCAAATACCTGAATACAAAAGCACCACAATAAATATACAAGAAAAATATGCAAAATATCCTCTATTACTATCAAACCCTTGAGGTAGGGCAACACCATACAATGGATCCTATTATGGAAGGGATCCTCTCCTGTTCACTTGCCTCTTTAAGGAGGCATCCTCCTATTGAGCTACCGCTCCAAATACAATAATTCTCTTCGTACCTCTTTACATTGCTTGAACCCCTTTATATAGTGCTACCATCACCTAAGAACATTCTAGAGGAGGAATCTTCTAGAAGTAGAACCTTCTAAAAAGTCCTCTTACATTTATTATATCTAACTACCCATTTATTATATCTAACTACCATAGTGAGCCTTATTTAATAATATAGTGGACCTAGTCCACCTTACATTGAATGGACCCCACTATTATCATTATGGGCCCTCTGCCCCCCCCCACTACCTCTCTAACTACCTAACAAAAAAGCTTGGAAAAGAACAAGTGCGCAACTCAAGTAGATGAAAGAGCCACCAAGAGAAAGTGTGCAACTTCTGAAGCAAGGGGGAGACTACAAGAAAGTGCCCCAAAGAGATGGTGCACAACTTGAGAGTAGCATGCCCTTGAACAGATATAAAACTTTAAAAATTATTGAAAACTTGAAAGTAAAGTGCCCAACTTTGAAGTAAAATGCTTGTAAATGAAAAGTGTTAGTAAATCAAACCATAAGCATGAAAAATAAGCCTTGAACAACAAGGTTTGCACAACTAAAACATAATGAAATGTAAAGTGCAAATGTTGTGAAGTGTAGTAGGTAGATTTTAGATAAGTTTTGGTGTCTCTTTTTTATTAGGGGGCTTAAGGTGTTGTGGAGCAAGCCTAAACTACGTTTTTACCCCTAGACTCTTACCGCTTTAGCCAAAATAATTGTTGGGTGCTCAAGAAGTAGGGAAAACAAGGCCCTACCCTAGCTCCACAGGTCAACTTGAAAACTTGGATGCTCAAGCAGGGGGGACACCTAGTGTCATGAAGTCGTCCCCGACTTAGCACCCCCTGTAGCCTCCACAAGCCTCCTTTTGGTTGCGAAAGTTGTACCAATCCAAGGTTTCTAATTAGACTAGATTGATTTTCCTCCTAGTCTAGACTACAAACTCAAAGATGAATTGCAAAGTAAATGATTCCCAACTTAAGATAAAAAATATTAATCAATTAGATAGTTGTCTAATCTTAAGAATGAGATAGCAAGCTTAAATAACTTTACAAATTAAAAGAAATTAAAAGATGAGAAATTTAAGCAAATATTGACAAAATGAAAGAATAGCAAGTTAAGCTAGAAACAATCCTTACGATATAGCATGGGTTGGCTTAGCCAAACCTCTTTGCTAGGTGTAGGAAAAAATAAATAATGCAAGTAAATGGAACTTGGGAAATAAAATAACAAGTTACTAGCCACTCAAACTTGTCTTAACGACAAGTGGGGCAAACAATAATTAAAATAAAACTTGCAACCACAACTAAGGCATAAGGAGGAGGACAAGTCTGCTAATTTTGTGCCAAAGTGGGTGAAATAAATGGAAGAATTAACTTGACAAGAAATTAAAGCACCTAGTCTCTCAACCTTGTCTTAAGGACAAGTGGGGAAAAGAATTAAATGACTATAACAAAAAATTAAATCTAAATCCTAGCCTTACGATTTAGCATGGGTGGCATAGCCAATCCTCTTTGCTAGTTGTAGCCAAACAAGAAAATAAAAATGCAGAAATTTAAATTCTTGGAAAAATGCAAGCCCAAGAGACTCTCTTTGGTCTTGCTTACAATGAAAGAATAGAAGATGAGAAGTGGGTATTCAAAACCCTTACTTGGGAGGTTATTCCTTGGTGTTTTGTGGCCCCAAATGGGTAGCACCTCCCCCTTTCTGGCCAAAGTCTGCAGAAAATCAACAAGCAAAGCTTGTTGGAAATGCTACACAATAACCAGAAAATCTTTTAAAATTTTTTTATTAGTAACAACAAAAATTTTACATACAAAAATATGCAAATAAGTGATTGAAATATAACCTATTCTAGAACAGAAATATACCCAAATATATGTATGAAAGATGTATGAGAGAAAACAGAAAATTAAAGAGGGTTTTAATGGTTGAAAAGACAAATTTCCAAATTTGAAATTTGTCTTCCTCCAACCCTTGGTGACCTGCAAAAAGATGAGATCAAACTACAAGACAAGAAAGGAGGTGAGTAGATTCATATATGTTAACAAAATACTTTGCATAACCAAATAGAAACTAACTCACTAACATCTATAGAAATACTACCATAAGTCTACCCAAGCAAAATAATTTGCTTGGATCTCCTACTCTAAATCTAAAAGCAAGAAAACTCAACAATAAACCAATACAAATCACTTTAATGAAGCTAAATATCATGCACCAAGAATGCACACCAAATTCCTCCAAATGTTTTTTATTATTGAAGGCAAGCTTGAGAAAATACTTGCTACAAGCTTGGGAAATGAAAGAGAGCAAGATGGGAGAGAGAGAAGAGTGGGAGAGATTTGGGCATAGTAACTTTACACTGAKAATAGATGTCAAATGAGGGAGGGGTAGGCATTTTTTTATACCTGGGAGGCAAGATAGACCCCTCTTGGATGAGCTCCAAGTGTCACTCRCCCAAAAGAGTTCATCATCTCAAGGAGGGCGCACTTTTAGAGTTTTAGTCATCTAGGGTTTGTGAGGGTTGAGTGAGGGTGAGAGGGAACACCTTTTTGATTAGTCAAACATCAAGTTAGATCACTAGGAGGGCGCACTTAGGAATCTTATGTGTTTTATTTTTTAATTTTTGAGTATGGGTGAGTTTCTCACCAAGGGGGGCGCAACTTCCCTAGGGGGATGAGTGATGTGAGGTTGTGTCTAGGTGTGGGGGATTGGTTTAAGTTAGGAATTGACTTTCCTAACTTAGGAAAATGGTTAGGAATCATCTCCCACTCTTTCTCAAACCTTTTTGTTAATTTTACAATTTTTTGCATTTTTGACTTAGCCAAATTAAGCAATTAAAATGTTGACTAAAGACTGACTTGGACTCCTCATGGACAATGACCTAGGAAAACTTGTCCAATTGAGATGAAACTTGGTTCAAGGGTGTAGGGGGTCTCATTTCATTTATTTTGAGTACTCACACCCCTATCAAAATCCCCTGGGACCTAGTTTTTGCATTTTTACATCAATTTTAATTAAAATTACCATTAACTGGGTAATTTTAAAAAATTAAAAAAAAACTACTTAGACTCGTCGAAATTCCTCCAGACTCTAGAAGATGTCTAGCATGGTCATTTGCAATATTCCTAGACCCTATTCACCCATTGGGCTCGATCATTAGAATGTCTTTCACCACTTTGGAGGATTATTGCAAGTGAAAAACTCAAGGGTAATTAAAAATTACCTGAGGATAAACAACACTCGATGAAAGGATTTTCCTAATGATAAATTCCTAGGTTACTAACTACAATATGGCTCATGCTGACCAATTACATTATTGTCCCACGCATGGGAGCGAAAATTCCAATTACAAAAAGAAGTGTTGGGGGCAAAAACTGCCTTGTAGAACCAGAAAGTCTTCAGCGTTGTTGCACCATCAGGTACATAGCTTCATGGCACATGGAGTTGACCCCCTAGTCGAAATAGGTGGTCAACATCTGGCTCCACATGGGAACGTGTGTTCAATCTTTTTGAAGGAGAGCATATGAGAACTTCAGAATCTACAAAACAAAATGTTCACCAATACCCAACATAAATACATGTATAAAAACAATAATCAATAAATGAAATGCTATAAACAAAAATCACATAAATGAAACTATGATACAATGAATACCACAAGTAACATAACTATTCAATTAAATGAAATAATACAAAACTAAAAGAAAAGGAGAAAGGTTAGAAATACGTTACAAAGGGTGCCCCTTTGGACACCAAGTGATCATGTTGAAAAATTACTTGGAGGGGGAATCCTCTTACTAGAATGCTTGACTTTGTGTCATCCCACTGGCTGAGATGAGTTGCTAAAAGACTAATACACTTTATCATATTTTCTGATGTTCTCATGAGAATCCATGTTTCTAACTTTCGGCCACTTGGGACAATCCTCCTTAAAACAATTCTGATGAAGTTGCATAGGTGCCAAGTGAAAATATTTTGAACTTAGTTTTTCTTTGAAAGGCTTGGCATACCTCTTCATAGGGATGATATATTTCATCTCATAATCATTAACCTTATTATCATCCTTATGATATTCTACCAGACTTGCGTCACTTATTCTTTCTTCTATTTCTCCATTCTTGAGACATACGGAGGAGTTGGCCCAAAAATTTCGTCCAATTATTCCTGACATCTAACCGATTCTTCTGATAACTAGTGGGTTTATGCCACATTTCCAATTGAAAAATCCAACTCTGTTTCTAATTCTAAAGGAGTCATATCATTATTCATTTTATCCAAATCTTCCTCAAGAAAAATCCCATCAAAAGAATCCATGGTGTCCCAAACATTACAAATATTTGGGGATTCATATTTAAGTTCCATCTTGGTAAATGCTATGGAATTAGACTCTATCTCATAACATCCCATCTCTAGTTCACGATACATAAGCTTATTTGTGGGATTCCTAGGATCTTCAACATGGTACTTTCTTTCCAACTCCCCGTTTAATCTAAACATGGAACCATTTGGAGTAGGAATGGTGGCATAAGTCTAATCCATTTGTAAATTACCACCCAAGTCTGCAGTTGTTTTTCTTGATAGCAACATACCCCAAGCATCAGGTACATCAATTACAACTATGTCCATTTCTATCACGATGTCTGGGAATGCAACCAAGTGTACTTGTAAGTCCTTAATCAAACCATGCACCTTAATCATTTTTCTATCCATGGCACAAATATTATGATAAGGTCTTGAGATCCTTAAGTTTAATTGTTCCATTACTTTCTTAGTCATAAGATTTGAGCTTGCTCCAGAATCAAGCATGCAATTGTGAAGAATATAATCATTCATGAGCAAAGAAAGATAAAAAGGTCTATTCTTTTCATTCCCCCTATCCATATTTTGAAAAATAACAGGGGCATCCTGGTAACCTATTGTTGGTGTCCTGTCAATACCTTTTTGAGGAGGATCTTCTATTGCTTCGAGTAACTTCTCCCTCTAAGATGGAATCTTCATAATTTCTGACACCAGTACCAACATCTTTGCATTATTTAGCCACCCTCATAAGTCAATATCTAACTCTGAACTTGCATGAACCATTGTTTTAGGAGGGGGAGGAATCAGTCTAGAAACACTTGCTTGAAGCCTATCTTGATTATAGTTTCCATTCCTTTGATAAGTAATGCCTCTATATCTAGCCATTTCTAACACTTGTTGGGGAGTAGGCTTAGAAACAAACTTTTATGTTGCCTTATCCACCACATTATTCACACAATTTACATATTTGCTATGCTCCACCAAATACATCCATTCATCCATGCCAACATTATACTCATGACCAAACATATTTACTTGTTCATTTTCTAATCTATAAGGTCCCCCTTCACTACAAACTTGAAGAAAGACTTGGCATGTTGATTCCTCAAGAAATTGCCCACAAGGTCTACAATATGGAATAGTTTGGTGATCAACCAAGTTAGTGGACTCAAAAGGATTTGATGGCCTTTCATATTGATGAGGAGGTCTTTTGTGCCACTTATCATTTGGCTTGTGATGAGTTTGATTAGATTGGGTCCTTTCCATGGCTATCAACCTAATTTGTATGGCATTCATTTGACTAGCATGATTAATCTCCATTTGCTTAATTAACTGAGTGAGCTCCTTCATACCATCACTAGAAGACCCCTGAGTTTCTATTTTATTACTCTTCTCCTCAATAGGTTTGTTGGAAGTTCCTCTTGAAAAACCGGGCAAATTCGGCCTCCTAGCATCTTGCATATTTTTCTCTATTCTTACAGCATAGTTTTGTGCATCCATTAGAGTTTGTGGATCCTTATCCCTTAATTGATATCCGATCTCTCCCTCAAAATCTTCCTTATAATGAATTAATACTGAGGTTGGAGGAGGCTTAATAGTTATAGGGAGGCATTTGACTAAGTCATTAAATCTTTTGTTGAATTTGTCCATAATCTCGTTTTCTTTCTTTTGACTTGTACTAAGGGCAACTAACAAATGACGATTTTCCTTTTGGTCACCCTGTTGACCACCTACTCAACTAGGAGGACAACTCCATGTACCATGAAGATATGCACCATCAAGTGCTACCAAGTCAGAGACTTACTGGTTCTACAAGGCAGTTTTGGCCTTTAACACTTCTTTTTGTAATGGAATTTTTGCTCCCCTGCGTGGGATTATAATGTAATGGGTCTGCATGGATCATAGTTAGGTCAGTTGCCTTAGGACTTCATCACTAGAGCAGTCCCTTTCACTGAGTGTTTTTTTTCCTTGGGTTATTAATTTGTCCTAACCAACCTTATTAATTTCCCTTGAGTTTTTCACTCCCATAAATAATTCCTCCAAAGTGGTGAAAAGTGTTCTAATGGTGTAGCCCTCTAGTAGCTAGTGTCTAGGAATATTGTAAATGACCATGTAAGACATTTCCTAAAGTTTTGCAGAATTCCGTCGAGTCTAGATAGGTTTTTTTTAATTTATTAAAATTGTCTAAGTATGGGTAATTTTAATTAATTTTTTATGAAAAATGTAAAAACTAGGTCCTTGGGATTTTGATAGGGATATTTGTGCTCAAAAGAAATGGAATGAGACCCCATACACCCTTGGACCAAGTTTCATCTCAATTGGACAAGTTTTGTTAGGTGTTTGTCCATGAGGAGTCTTGGTCAGTTCAAAACAACAATTTAATTGTTAGTCTTGACATAGTCAAAATGTCAATTTTTGTAATTTTAAGCTAAATGGTTAGAGAAAAGGTGGAAGATAATGCCTAAACCTTAGACTAGACTATCCTAACCCTTTTGTCACCCTCACATCCCCCTCTTACCTAGCCACTACCACTTCATGTTATCCCCCTAGGGAAGTTGCACCCCCCTCCTTGAGAAAACCTTAGAAAAGAAAAAATGAAAGGGTGTGGGGCCCTCTCTCCCCTAGTGCGCCTCCCTCGTGCCTCCTCCTCACCTTTTGGACATGGCTAATGGGTGACAACTCATCCCAACTCACTCTACCAAAACCCTAACCCTAAAGTTTGTTAAATATATTGTACTCTCAACAGTCTGACTGTACACTACCAGCTGTACTGGACAGTTGTACTTTCTATTTTTGTCTTGCTTGAGCATATTTAGCTCAACCATCTTGCATTGTAACAAGTTCAGTACTTCTTCATACATTTCAATATACTGTTCTATTCTTTTCTCTCTACATTTCTCTTTGCTTCACAATTTATCAAAGTTGCGCCCCCCTCCTTGAGATCATCACTCTTGTTATTTGGTGGACACTTGGAAGAGATCCAAGAGGGGTACCTCCTGCTCTCCAAGTATAAAACAAACCCCTCCCCTCCTCATTCTTCACCAATTATATTTCTACTGTTACTCTACCCAAATTTCTCCATACTCTCCCATCTCTCCCATCTCTCTTCTCTCTCTCATTTGTGCTCTAGTTTTTTGAGAGAAGCTTGTTGCAAGTATTTGCAACAACCTTCTACTATCAATAAAGGAAATCTTTGGAGGCAATTGGTGTTAAAAGTACTCTTGGTGTCATCTTTTACATGAGGTGATCTTGTTCTTTTGTTTTCATTCTTCTTATGCATGCTTAGAGATATATGGTAGGAATTTTTAGCAAAGTATTTTTCTAGTGTAGGTTTATGATAGTATTGTCATAGATCTAGTGAGTTTCTAGTTATAGTTTCAAAGTATTTTGAGCTAATCTCTAGATCTACTACTCACATTCCTCTTGTTTCTTGTAGCTTAGCTTGAAAGTTTGGCAAGATTATCTAGGGTTTTAAGAGAAGATTTCAAATCTAGAAATCCTCTCTTTTGACCCATTTTCACCCTCTAAAATTTCTGCATTTCATTTCTGTTATTCTACATCGTTTTATTGGGTATTCTAACACATAGGATAGGTCACATTTATTGGTATATATTGCTGAAATTTTCTGCAGAAATTTTCTGTATAAAAACATAAATTTTCTTTTACATTGTTGTCACTTTTGCAGCATTTCCAGCAAGCTTTTGCTTGCTGTTTTTTTCCATATTCGTGACTAAGGAAGTGTCCAAGAGGCCATTTGGGGCCATACAAAGCTCAAGAACAACCTCCAATAGTTGGGTAACATAATACCCTCTTCTCTCATCTATTCTAATCATTGTAAGCAAGCCCAAGGGAGTCCCAAAAGGGTTTGCATTTCTCTTCTTTCAATTTTCTTCAAATTTTATCTATTTGTTTTGCCTACATCTTGGTGAGTGTTTGGCCCAGCCAACCCTCAAAACCATAAGGCTAGGTAGCAATTTTATTTTCAGCAAATTTCTTTAATTTGTTTGCCCCACTTGTCATTAGGACAAGGTTGAGAGGCTAGGTTTATTTTCAAGCTTTTTCTTTTTAAGTTCTTGAACCCACTTGTGCACAAAACTGGAAGGCTTTGTCCTCCATCTTGTGCACTTGATTGAAGTTGTTAGTTTAGTTTCCTTTCAAATATCTTTAATTTTAATTGTTTGCCTACACCTTGGAGTGTGTTTGGCTTTGCCAACCCCCAAAATCGTAAGGCTACATTAGTTCATGGTTGCTTTCTTTTACATGATTAATAATGATCTAAATCTAATCTAAGAAGTAATCATGTGCTAGTTTATTCCCATGGAGGCATAATGGTTTAATTTTCTCATCTTGTCCACATTTGCTAGCTATATTTATCTTGGGCATTTTACATTCAAGCACACTTTCCTTTTGCAATTTACTTTCCAAGTACCTTACTTTCTTGCAAGTCATCTTTCTTTTCAAGTATATTTGCTTAAATGGTTTAAATCTTTAAGGTACTTTATTTTCATATCTTGCAACCTTGTATGATCTTGTGGTTTGTGGCAAACGCTTAAGTTCTCTTGCAATTTAATTTTAGTACTTTACTTTCATTGCATTATCTCTCAAGTACTTTGTTCATCTTGCAAGCACACCTTACACAACACTACACTTTGAAATCACCTTAACTTAATCTAAGCTAACTAAATTTACCTTAGCCTCCTAGGATCTAAAATCAATTAGCTTAATAGGTCACCTTTTACTGTCCCAACTTTTCCATCAAAAAGGGAATTTAAGGAAAAAACTGGAGGTGCTAGATCGGGGACGATCTGTCGGCGCTTGGCGTCCTTCCTATGGAGTACTTCTATTCCTGGGTTGACCTGTGGAGCTAGGGTGTGGCCTTGTTTGCCTCACTTATTGAGCACCCAAAAACTCTTTTGGTACAAGACAAGATTTACAACATTGCTTCAAATATTAAAATGACACTCTTACCACGAACCAGACTTGTTACCTCATGAAGCAAGTCCTACCATCCTCTGTGGGCCAAGTTGGGTGTGGTGGATGTTGTTCCCATCGATCGGATGGTGATGTGTGGTATGGTTGGGGCCCCTGCCTGCCTGCTCATCTGCCTCTCGAGTCTCGGTAGTCCATGTTTGCAACCCGAGGGCCTTGAGACATCATCTCCTTAGTTACCCTTAGAAATGGGGGATAACATGGTTGAACTTGAAGAGTTCTACACTCACTCAAAATAAATTGTTTAACAAGTAAAATGGAGGTTGAAAATGCGTGGCTGAAAGCCGGACTTGACCCAGAAATTGTCTATGATTCAGTGGATAAAGCCATATTAGATTACTAGTGTATGGGATTGGTATTTTGACAAACTATCTGACACTCAATGTCATTACGAAAGAAGGTGTCCAGAACTGTATACTTTAGCCTGGTGGTGGTAATAAGGGTAGAATTGCGTTGTTTGTATATGGGTCAGAATTTTGTACAATTCGCTCCTCTGAGCCAAGGTAGTCATGGAAGAGGCTTTGGACGATATTCACGTTTTGCTGGTATAAATATGGTTCCTGTTGAGTCATCAAGGTATTGAATGTAATACATCCACCTCTTCCCAAGAAGTGAATACTTAGAGCACAAGTTCTGCTGCTGCTGGCAACTGTAACCACCATGCCACGGGTGCTGAGATTCTTGCTGAAGAAGCTATACAATTGGTATGCCAGGCAGAAGGAGTAGCTATCTTGGCTCATCCGTGGGGATTAAAGAACCCTGTTTCAGTTAAATCTTTAAGGCAGCTAAACTTTATGGAAACAAAATTTGCAGAAGCGATGGAAAAGCATCTAGGTTTTATGAATTAACTGATGCTCACCAGTTACTGAAGCTTGGAGGATATGAATTTTTGGGTTTGTATAATTGATCTCGGGCTTGCCAAGGCTTGATCCCAGTCTACAAAAACCTGAATGTTGTTGTTGATGAGTTATGAATGTTGCTTTTGTTTTATGGTACTCAATTCTTCCTTGTAGGGTCTGCAAGGTCGAATCTCTATTGTTTGCTTCTCAATGACTGTTTCTTTATCTGCAATTTTCTTCTTCTTCAGAATGAGATATTTAACACTGTTGTTCATTTATTGAGGGTTGTATGTGCTGCTTGAGTTTTGTTGTTTGTCTATCGATCTACCTGCATAAGGCTTTTATCTGCATGTTGTTATTGCATGTGTATGCCTTTCAGGTTTGGATATGGCTGCACCTTCTGATTTTCATCTGAGTCTTCACGTTGTGTGCTTGTACTGCTCTGTGTCGTAAGGACTGTTGGGTTGTTCCATCTCACTCACGGCTTTATTTATGTTGATTATTTTCCTTCAATCTTTTTTATTTTCAGCTTTATAAAATTCCATTACTTTCTTAAGTTTATGACTAAGAAAATTTTAAGAATGGACTTAAGTTGTCTTTTATTTCTCTCTCCTTGGACCCATCAAAATTCTCAAACTTGGTCCAAACAAATCCATTGACGACAGGTCTGAGAATCCATATCTAGCCTGAAGCCAATGTTAGGTATTAGGCATGAGAGAAAAGAGAACGAGAAAATATGAGAGAATAAATTATTGTGCGTAAGTTAAATGTTAGTTATTAGGCATGAGAGAAAAGAGAACGAGAAAATATGAGAGAATAAATTATTGTGCGTAAGTTCATCGTGATTAGTTGCACACCTAATCTTCATATTACAATCCTCTAGAACGTCTTAATAATTAATGACTAAATAAACATTATCCTGATACATTCAAGGAGCTTGTATAATTATTTAAAGGAAAGCTACTTTAGCCCTCCACAACGTACACAAAATACTCTATAGAAGATGAGTCAATCCAAATGTTGTTCCAATTATCTCCAGGGCATCTCACTCCAAAACATTCATGTCTAAATTCTTTTGATATTTTCTGCTTGACCATACCTTTTGACCTATGTCAAGATTTAAAATTAAAGAACTATTTCATTGTACATTTAGATCTATGATTTGAAGGTCTCATGGGATAGCACAATTGGTTAAGACGTGGTACACTCTTCCAGTTTGGGGAGAGGTCACGAGTTCGAAACCTGTGTCCATATCAGCCACTATGTAGAGAAGTATCTGGGGTGGGTTTCCAGCGCAGAATTCCAACGTGGAAAAAAAAAAATCTATGATTTGAATCCGTGGCACACCTAGTCATTTACATTTGTATGTAGATTTTAAAGATTTATTTTCAATATGCGACATAGAAAGTCTCATTTCTAAGAAGTGAAATTGTGCTGGACAACTAAACGGATTACGACACCTCGGATTTTTGCTTTGGTATGCTTTCGACTTTTACCTCCTCCAGCTGATCCAGATAATGATAATGGCTACACTTTGAATTCACGACTGTTGGATGCTGTAAATAACAGTGGACGCATTTATCTATCACATACGGTATTTTACATAACCCTTTGAGACCTGCGTTGAAGTTAGGAAGTGCTGATTTACAACTCAGATCAATGTATAATTTTCAGATATGCGGATCGAGCTATAATGTAATGGATAATTTGGTTTTTCCACTGTTTTCCCATTAGTAATACTTATTTTATTTTGTTCATTGGAAAATTATGATTAATTTGCATCTTTCTTAAACAATTCACTTATCTAAGTATACACAATTATTTGAAAATTACCGTGGAAATAATTATTTGAAAAATAAGGATTTCTATAAAATCTGAGCGCCCTGAAATATCTGCTTATAAAATTCACCACCATAGGAAAGCATTGTAAAAGTACTCTACTAATGCATTTCAACAAAGTGTTAAAAGTGAGGCTCTGTATATGGACCTCAGGACTTTCACAAAATGTCTGCCTATGTATTGTTGGCTGTTGCTTTTACTACTGAGCTTTTCAGTAAAAATATTATGTAATACCATCTTGGATTTCCAGAAGGTCAACGATATTCTGTATGGAGACTTTTCCAACATGTTCTCAATGGTTTTGTAATGATTTTGGTAGCTGTGTGTAATATCCCAATTTTGATCCCTAGACCAATAATGTAAATGTGTACATGATGAATGGTTGTAATCCGGACAAACATAATTTGTAACTGAACATTGACTGTTAATATAAATACATCACATGCTGTAGAAGAGGAAGGACAAAGAATGGGGGCCTATGACTCCACAAGAGGCGAAGATCAAGTGGGGGCTAAAGGGGGCTAGAAGAAGATAATATTATTTTAATCTTATCCTAAGTCCTTGACCTTGTTTAATTAGTGTTCTTTAACCCATGTAACCTTGTTTAATTAGTGTTCTTTAACCCATGTAACCTTGTTTAATTAGTGTTCTTTAACCCATGTATTAGTTTATCCTAAGTTGGAAATTAATTGCATGAAGGAGTTAAGGGGCTTTCCATATAGATATGTGGCCCCTTCGTGCCATGCAATTTTACCCTATGCCTATACCCTATTAAGAACCACAAACAAGAGCAGTCCAAGAAGAAGAATCTTCAAGTGGAAGTGGAAAAGGAGAGAAACCAACTTAGATGTGGATGAGAAATCTTTTTGCACAACTGTGCAAACGGAGGTGAACTTGGATAGGCTTCATCAAAAAGAGGAAAAAGAGATGATGAAGCTATTCCATATCAAGAATCAGATCAAGAAGAACAAGGTAGATGCTTTGTTCAATTCTGATTCACAACCAACTTCATTGCAAAGGACCTAGTAAGTAATCTTGGTTTAGAGATGCATGATTACCCTCATCCCCTTTGGGATGGGTGAATAAGGACGTACGATAAAAATTTATGAAGCAATGTAAGCTTAGATTTGCTATTAGTGCAAATTTTATTGATGAAGTAGAAGTTGATGTAGCGCTTCTTCATGTCTTCAGTGTAGTGTTTGGTAGCCCCTTTAGGTATATGAGGGATGCCAACTTCAAGAGAAGGAAAAGCCAATACCCTTTGGTTAAGGATGGAAAATATTTTATCATCAATGCACATAAAGGGAAGTATAAGACCTCTTTGGTGAATGCCCATCAAACTAAGAGATTAATCGACTTAAGAAAAAAGTGTGTACTCATCTTCTTGAGACAAAACCAAAAAATATGTTGATTCACTGAGTATGAACACATCATTGGAAGGATATACAAAAGAATAGAAGCATTGATTAGAAGAGCTTGTGATATGAATGGTACAAAATCATTTAAAGTTCTCTAGAAAGGACCATCTATGTTGCTCTATGTTCTGTGTGTCTTTCTTCAAATGTTTTTCTTTCTCTTGCTATGATGTGGGAAATGATTATGGTGGGATAAACAAATTCGCTTATTTTCCTTGTATCGAAATTGTTACTACGAAATCTTTTATCTTTACATGTTTTCACTACTTGTTCCACTCGTAGTCATTAAATGTTTGCTGAATGAAAATTCAATTATTAAGAACCTTTGATATAATTGTTATCTGAGTGAGCCACTTTGGGGAGGTGGTTGTATTCTTATGCTATTTTAGGTGAACTAGTTGAAGAAGTTAGTTCCTTGGTTATTTTGAGAAAAAAGTTGCAATTAACTCCATTGTTTAGTCGTTTTTGACTAAGTTGCTGGAGTTAGTTAGAGAAAACAATGTTATTTTTATTTTCCTAGAAATTTTTATTAAAGGAAGTTGGGATCTCAACAAACTTCTTGCTACTTTTAGTAAGCAAGTTTTTGAGGATCTTATTTTTATTGTACTCCTTGGATAGAAAAGTGGATCTAGGAAAATAAATCATCTTTTTATTGCATGAGGAGTTAGAGCTCAAATCTATATAAGTATTTGCTCAGTCCATTTGCAAGATGAATTGGATTCGTGAGGAAATGGAAGTGCTTGTGAGCAATCTTGCTCCAAGTTTTGGGGATTTTTTTTTCATTTATGTAAGTTATTCAATATTTTGAGCAATTTTGTTTGTGGATTTGTTCTAGGGATTATTTGGAGGTTAAGAATTTTGCAAAATATTGAATGTTAGAGGAAAATAAAGCCATAGAGGAGTATTTAGCTACATTGGGGGAACTTATAGTGATATAGTTAAGTCTTATKCTATAGTCTCTAGCCATCTACCATCAAGATCRTAACATTTCATATGTTAATCTTTAAGTAGTAGGTATGTATGTATAGTATATACAGTCTTGGGGTAAGGACTACATTACACTTTCTTTAAGGAGTTTTAAGTGACCCTCTCCCTCACATATTTTGTAAAACCTTGACCACSAAAATMTTTTGTTGAACCAAGTTTAGGTGTTTGGAACATGTCAAGTGGTTGCTTATAAACCCTCGACTTGTCCTCCTAAAATTTCCCAATTGACTCCATAGCCCAAGTAGGTGAGGCACTGGTCTCCCTTTTACTCATCACCCCAAGCCCATCTCATTTTCTTTTACCTTTTTCCATCTACATTTTTGCTAGATTCATTCTACTCCCACTCCTACACGAAGTGAGCATAGTAATCATAGGGAAATCCCCCTTGACTAGGAAACCTTTTCCGAGTCTAAAGTGCAGAGGAGGGTTGGTGAGCTGACAGTGACCAACCTCTTGAGTTCCTCAAGGCTAGCACCCATCTTTCGTACTTTGATCTAAAGGTGTTGGTTTGTGTGGTAACAAGTCCAATTCCTCAATCATCCCCCTTTTCACCTATTTGAATTGTGCCTTGGCTCGATTTCCCAATCAAGATATGTAACGCCCTTCTTGTATAGTAGGTATTCCAAAACATCTAGATGTTTGAGCATCCAACACATAGTAGCACAGAGGAGGGACCGACGCAACATCCAATGCAAAGTAGCACAGAGGGACCGACGCGCAGTATCACAATAGCAGCTCGGAGGGACCACCGACGCACAATTCAGAGGGCATATTCATTTCTTCAAGGAGGGCCCACATACACATAGTAGCATAGTAGTAGAGAGGAGGGACCACTGAGGCACAGTAGCAAAGTAGCAGAGAGCCTCGTAGCACAATAGAACATCAAGGAATGAGGGCACAGGGATAAATACGGTTAGAGAGCAAGGTTATCCGAGGGAACAGGGACAGCGACAGGAACAAAGATAGCAAGTGGGGAACAGTAAGGGCACAGTGGAATAGTTTTCAGTCCTTTGTCCCCAATAGACAGACAGGTATTGTCCTGATCCTTAACCTTATTTTTGTGTTTCTTCTTTTCCCCTATGGCAATGACAATACATTCAACACGCATAAAAAATGGGCAAGAGGTGCCTGTATTTGGGGAAACAAACCATTTAGGACAAGTGAAAATTGCCTCCTCAAGCAAAACAGGGAAGTGGGTTTGGGTCAACACCAAACANTCCCCTATGGCAATGACAATACATTCAACACGCATAAAAAATGGGCAAGAGGTGCCTGTATTTGGGGAAACAAACCATTTAGGACAAGTGAAAATTGCCTCCTCAAGCAAAACAGGGAAGTGGGTTTGGGTCAACACCAAACAATTTCGGGGTATTTTAAAACACAGAGTTGCTCATTTAAAATGGCAGCAGACAAGGAAAAAATTTGCCCTCCGTAATAAACTGTCAAACAAGCCTCTTTTGCAAGGGGGTAGCATCAAAAGGACTAAAGACAATAGTGATTATACATTGTACAATCCCACATACACACCTCTTACCTGGTCACCTGACCTGTATGTGCAAGAGTTACTAAATGCCAAGAGGAGATTGGAGGTTTTGGAAGTCAAAGAGCATGAGAGAGACCGTAAAATCCAGCTATTGACAGTAGAAAATCAGGGCTTAACAAAAAACAATAAATTTTTAAAAGGTCAAGTGACTTTGTTGCAAGAAGCCCTTCTGGCAGCAAAGGCTGAATGGCAAGGCATGAAAGATGTCGGGAAAATCAGGGAAGATTCTGTGGTGGAAATTAGAGAGGAGATGAACTCTAAAACATCCAAAGGTGAGGGGAAAACAATTGAACATGCATACACCCAGGGAACGAAAGCAAGGGATGAAGAGAAAAGATATCTTACAAAACATTCCAAAACTTGGACACAAATTCTTAGTAATTCTACTATTATGGAAAAAGAAACAAACAAGCAGGGGGATGGCATATGAGATAGAGAAATCAAAGAAAGACAAGTAAGAGCAGAAAACATAATTATCAAAGGCATGAGAGAGTATGGAAAAAAGGAATGTACTCTTGATCTTGCAAGTGAATTTTTGAAGGACAAGTTGCTTTGGCAAGGTCGAATATACCAAGCATGGAGGGTGGGTAAACCCAGTAAAGAGAGATCTAGGCCCATAAAATTCATCATGTCAAGCATACATGACAAGCAAGTTCTCCTAGGGAAGAAGCAACTCTTGAGGGGCTCTCTCTTTTTTCTAGATGAATATTTAACTATTAGACAAGAAGAGGAAAGAAGGGAAGAGATGTCAAAGGTTAGGACAACAAGGGATGAGGGGAAAAGGGCATGGTTGTTCATAGGCAAAGTTGTGATTGCCTTTTTCGGTCCTCATTCAAAAACAGAACAACAAGGCAGTAGCCAAGAAGTGACAGCAAATTCATTAGTAGGAAACTATGCAACAAGGCCAATATGAACAGATAGGGGTGAAGAATAAACTTTGAGTCTTGTAGGCCAAAACAAATAGGAATCAAATTACACCCAGGTTTCCTTAAGATTAGTTTATTGGAACTGTAGAGGTTATCCTTGGAGGTGGGGACCTGGGTTAGGACCTATCGTGGAAGATAGAGACATAATTTGTCTATTGGAAACACATGAGCATGAAGGGTGCAAGACACCTCTGTTTGAAGGGTATGTGAAGATGGAAGTGTGGAACAGGGCAGCTGAGAATGGTAAAGGACACGGGGGTATCATGGTCTTAGTGAGGAAAAAAGAAGGTCGTCTCATTCAATTAGAAAGAGAAGACTCAAATAAACAATTCATTTGGTTTAAAATATCAGAAAATGGTAACAACATCATAAATGCAGCATGTTATTTTTCCCCACAAGTTTCAAAAACTTACAAGAGTAGGTGACTTGACCATAAAGACC
>SNQJ01S0118038.1:0-27674 GCA_010110895.2 Picea sitchensis
AAAAAAAAAGGTTTGCTGGCTTGTCCAGCTGTACAATTCTTTTCCTCTTCGCGCTGGTTCATACGATGAATTTTGAATGTTGCGGCTGCTCCTGCATCACTTTCAAATATTTAAGGTTAGTGCACATTACCTTGATCGGATGACCACAATCCTTTTGCGCGTATATCGGATGGCTAAGATACTTTATCTAGCTCTCAGATCGAACAACTGAGATATTTTCTGTGTGCTTAGATCACACGATTGAGATATTTTCCTTTGCACTCTCTCCTCATTGTCTAGACATTGATCGAACGATCCGGATCGTTTTCCTTGAGTTTACGCCTTCTTCTAACTTAGAATATTTTTCGAAAGATTTAAAGGCTTTGACCTTTATCTTTCCTGCGAGTCTACTTCTTGGATCGCGTTCGCACTTCTTGGAAAGTGTTACCCCTCCTGATCTTGAGCTCCTCAAATATTTCGATCTCCCAAGCACTTCTTTCTTTTCCAGGAAATTCGTCAAACTCAAATCCAAAGATTCTTGAAAATAATTATTTTTCGGCCTCCTCGCATTCCTCTGCTCTCGTCCTTCGACTTCTTTATGGAGTCGCTTCGACTCTTTATCGAATTCTAGACCTGTGAACTCTTTGCAATAGATATTTACATAGGTTGAGTTCTTGTGATGACTGTGGAATTCTTGCAGTAGTCACTCTGCCCTCCTTGCAAAGGAAATCTTACACTATTTCTCCTGAGCTTTACGAGTCGAAATAGACCTTGTCAATGCACTCCTTATAGACTGTGTGCACACCTTGCACCAGCTCACGAAGAAAAATGATTTTAAAATTTATACAATGATATCAAACGTACATGCACTCGTAGCAAGATTCATTCATTCTTGAAAAGATTAACGACAACAACAGGGAAATTGTAAACAATATTCACACCATAGATTGGATCAATTTTCCTCTGTTATCTTCATTTAAAATCAAGAAAATGGTTACAGCTAAAATCAAAGCAACAACTAATGTTCACAAGTTCCTACTTTCTCATAATTCTCGTAACCCCCCTTTTGGGCATACAAAATCTCTTTTTATACAAAAGAAACAAACTAACTGCTATCTAGTTGCGATTACATTGAGACTAGGGTTAAGGTCCCAAGTCACATGTCCTCATTTTGTCTCCACGCGTGTGATATTTCCTCTTTTGTTTTCTATTGCTTCAAATGATTTTCATTATTGGCTAGTGTTCGAGACTTCAGATTGGCTCTCAGGAATTGAGTTTCCCTGCCATGTGTACTTGTTGATGATGCTCAAGCATCATACTCCCCTTGGACAAAAATTCATGGACTCCTTTCCATCA
Organism: Picea sitchensis; assembly: GCA_010110895.2. Taxonomy (NCBI): domain Eukaryota; kingdom Viridiplantae; phylum Streptophyta; class Pinopsida; order Pinales; family Pinaceae; genus Picea; species Picea sitchensis. The sequence goes on from SNQJ01S0118038.1 coordinate 1,336, forward strand.
TCTCCTGTACCGAATTTCCATGCTTCTGGATATCAACTTCATTTTCCCAACTAGCATATTCTATTTGGTGTCCCTTCCACTTGACCAGATATTCAAAATAGGTCTTTCTCTTGGTATTCTTACCAATCCTCTGATCAACGAACTTTTCCATTTGTGGTTTTTCTGCTATAGGCATTTGTTTCTCCCACTGAATCTGCCCTTGATATGTTGATCCCTCTTTGTCATCCTTCCTGTAACTATACATGTATGAGATTTTGAATATGATTGATATGCCTAGATCATCTGGCAGCTCAATCTCATAGGTGTTTGCTCAAAATTCCTCAAGATCTTACATGGTCCTATATTCTTCATCTTTAGCTTGTTATATGTCCCCCTAGGGAACCTTTCATTCTTGAGATGTGCTAGAACCTGATCTCCTATTTTAAATTGGAGTTCTTTGTGATATTGATCAGCTCTGCGTTTATACTCTTGGCTAGAATTCTACAACTACCCCTTGATCTAGCTATGGAGCTTCTGCATTTCTGCAGCAAAATATTCTTCTCCAGCGCCTATGATCTCACTCTGTTCCAAGTATCTCAACTTAGATACTCCCTTGGGTTGCGTTCCATAGAATATTTGGAACGGGCTCTTCCCTGTGCTCATGTTTGGTGAGTCGTTGTATGCAAATTTTGCTTCTGGCAGAATCTGATCCCATTGACTATGGTGCTCAGTGACCAGAGTCCTCAATAATTTTCCCAAACTTCTATTTACCACCTCGATCTATCTATATGTATGAGGGTGATAAGCTGAGCTGAAGGACAAATATGTCCCGAACTTCTTCCATGGTGTTCTCCAAAAATGACCAACAAATTTTGTGTCTCTGTCTGAGACAATGCTTTTGGATCGGCCGTGAAGTCTCAAAAGTTCCTTGAAAAAAAGGTTTGCAACATGTGTTGCATCACTGGTCTTCTGACATGGGATATACTGTGCCATATTTGAAAATCTATCCACCACCACAAATATAAAATCACATCCTCTTTGTGTTCTTGGTAGTCCCAACACAAAATCCATGCTTATTACTCTGATATGGGAAATGGTTGATACAATCCAATTTTTTGTCTTTTACCTTTTTCATGTTGGCATATTCTGCATCTGTTCATGAATTTTATTACATTTGTTCTCATACCTGGCCAATAGTATGAACTGCTAAACTTCACAAATCTCTTATCATGGCCGAAATGTCTAGTCAATCCTCCAATATGTTTTTCCTTCAAAAGGTTATCGCTCATTGATCATTTTGGTATGCAAAATTGATTTCCTTTGAACAACAATCCCTCTTGAATCATATACTCTGTCCATTGGCTCTTATCTCTCAGCACATGATTCATGCATGCTTTGTATGCTTCCTTGAAGTCTGGATCATCACTGTACATTTCCTCAAGGTGTTCAAACCCTAAGGTATTTACCTGAAATTCCTGTAGAGTCAAACATATCCTACTCAATGCATCAACAAATGTTTTATCATTTCCAACAGTATGTTTTATGACAAAAGTAAAATTCTACATATACTCAATCCACTTCGCATGCCTCTGATTCAATTTTTCCTGTCTGGTTATGAATTGTAAATATTGGCTATCACTATACAAGACAAATTCTTGTGGGACAAGGTAATGTCTCCATTTCTTTAGCTCTTGGATTATGGCATACATCTCTTTGTGATAGGTGGAGTATTTTATCTTAGTCTCATTCAACTTCTCACTGAAGTAAGCAACAGGTTTATTGTCCTGGCTCAAAACTCCAATTGCAACACCACTTGCATCACACCTTACCTGAAATGTCTTCTCAAAATTTGGCAAGACCAGAATTGGTCACTCCCTTACTTTCTCCTTCAATGTAATGAATCTCTTCTTGGCCTCCTCTGTCCATTTAAAAGACTTGTGCCTCTTCTTCACTGTATCCATCATTGGTGCACAAATTCCACTGAAATCTCTGATGAACTTCCTATAGAAACTCACTAATCCATGGAAGCTTCTTACCTCAAACATGCTCTTTGGAAATGGACATTCTTTGATTGCTTTCACCTTCTCTGGATCCATCTTCAGTTCATTTGAGGAGATCACAAAACCCAAGTACATAAGTTATGTCTTCATAAATAAGGACTTCTTCAGTTTTATCAACAACTTCTCCTGTTGTAGTCTCCTCATCACCAGTGTCAGGTGCCTTAAATTCTCCTCTTTAGTCTTGCTAAAGATCAATATACCATCTATATACACCACCATGAACTTGCCAATAAAATCTTTTAGTATTTCATTCATCAACCTCATAAAAGTACTCGGGGAATTGGTTAATACAAATGGCATAACAAGCCACTCATACAAACCTTCATTTGTATTAAAGGTTGTCTTCCACTCATCACCTTCTCTCATTCTGATACGGTGATATCCACTTTTCAAATCGATCTTAGAAAAAAAAATTCCCCACTTAAACAGTCCATCAAATCATCTATTCTTGGAAAAGGGAATCTATACCTGATAGTGATATTATTGATGGATCTCGAGTCTGTACACATTCTCCATCCTCCATCTTGTTTTGGACTCAACTCATTTGGCACTACACATGGACTCAAGCTCTCTCTGACCAAACCCTTGTCTAACAACTTTTGGACCTGGTTCTTTACCTCCTCATTCTCTCGAGGTGTGAGTCTGTATGCCTCTTTGTTTGGAAGAATTTCTCCTCGTATCAAATCAATATGATCATTGATACTTATGATGGGTGGTAATGAGTTAGGCAGCTCATCCACCTCTATGTCGCAAAAAGTTTCCAACAATTCCTGAACTTCTTCAGGCAAATCATCCATCAAAGTACTAGTAAGGATGACTCTAGGTTTCCTCACCACAAAAAATTGCATCTCCTGTTCTTTCTTAACTTCTTTCAGGAGTTCCTTCCCACTCACGAGAAGTATGCTTGTGCTAGATTCCCCTTTCACTTTCTTCTCCTCTATTGGCAATAACATGTGTGTCCTACCATTCTTCTCCAAGGTGGATGTATTCTTCCTCCCATCATGAATGACATTCCTGTCAAACTTCCATGGTATTCCCAACAATTACATCACACACAATTTGATCTCTATATCCTCCTATCTTAAATTCAACCAAGCATTGTTTAGTAACCATTACCTGGTGTCATTTCTGCAACCATGAGACTTTATATGGATCTGGGTGTGCAGTTGTCTCCGGATCCAATTTCTCCACCATCTTCATGGATACCAGGTTATCAGTTATCCCACTGTCAATAATCACCTTGCATACTCTGTCTTTAGTCTTCAAGATATCCTGAATGGACTGTTTCTCTGCACTAGCATTTTAACTTCTGCCTCTGGTTTTAAGAGAACCTTTCTCATCATCAGGGATGTTCCATCCTCTGCTCCTTATGCTTCAACATTCCCTCTTTGTTCTTCCAAAATGAAAGCTTCTCTTCCTTATTTATTCTTCTTAGGGAATTCCCAAGACATGTGCCATGTCTTTACATAGGCATAACACCTTATTCCCCCTTTGCCTCTTACTTTAGAAGAGTTTCTTCCACCACCTTGTTTTCCTTGGGAACTTCCTCCTCTTTCTGAGTGACTGTGTGGATTTTCAGCCTCGTCTTTAGAATTATGCACCTTGTCATGGGAAACTCCCTTGACTTTGTTTGGGGCTGAGATTTTACCTCTACCTCATTAGATTTGTTTTCTAGACAACCTCTCTTCTGCCTTCAACACAAACTGATAAGAATCCTCCAATTTCCTTACGGACATCATGCTGAGCTCATCCTGGATTTCGTACCTTAGGCCATTCATATACCTGGAAGATTTTTCTTTGTCCCGCTCTCTTTGTCCAACTCTGATGTTCATCTTGTAAACCTCCTTTATATATTCTTTGATTCTCATACCCTTCTGTCTCAGGTTCTGTAGCTTCATGGACAGATTGATCTGATAATATTCGGGCGTGAATTTAACCTTCATCTTGGCTACCATTATGTCCCAATTATTTATCTTTTGTTTGCCTCTACTTCGCCTCTCAGCCTGCAGTTCATCCCATTATAGTGTTGTTTGTCCTTTAATCATGGTGACAACATGTCTCACCCTTTTCTCCCCATTGACATATTCATAATTGAAATATTTGTCCATGGAACTTATCCAATCCAACAGTTCTTTAGCATCCAAATTGCCTTCATACATTGGGACCTCTATCTTAGCTCTAGCTCCCAATCTAACAACTTCTCTTAGCAAGAGTTCTTCAACAACGTGTTCCCCTTCATATTCTTCATCTTATACATCTTCACTCTTTGGATCACTGACATCTCCAACATCAGGTGCTCTTCTCTGTGCTTCTTCCATCGCCTCCAACATTGCACGAAGTTCTCGCATCTCTCTTTCTATAATGCAATTGGCTAACGGTGGCTCCCCTCGTCTCCTCGGTGGAATTGTGTTGATTGTCTGTCACACACAAAGTACAACGTCGGGTTATTTTGTCTCCTTTATCTCCTTTATATCCTTGGCTTGAAATCCATAGATGAAAATAAGCTATGATACCACTTGATCCAGACCCCGCCTTCTATCGTAAGGCTTGCGCGACCTCCCAGTCTAGGATCGATCAAGGAACTAAGTCTAACAGACTCTTCCGTCCCTCAAGAATCTCAATTCCACTTAACAAGCCCTCTTTCCCTTAAAGCATAGGTTGTATGGAACCTGCAACCTTCTCCTTAACACCTTTAAGATTCAACGTATTTAGGCGCTAGCTCTCTTGGTTAAGCCACTCCCTTTATGTGTTCAAGTTTGTGACCAATCACCTAATTGAAAGGCACGTTGTGGCTTCACGTATCAGGTCTTTACATGTGAGTCACTTTGCTTATCCCAACTCTCGAAATCTTGAGAGGAGACTAGCGTATGCTAGCCCCTCAATTTCCCTTCACCAATGTGACCCTTTGCTATGACCGTGGGCCAATCTTTCAAGCACTTTGCGATTTCTCATTTCACGAGTTCACACTTGTGAATCGTCTCCCTGGACACTTAATGGTCCAGATATCCCCTTGATCTGACAAGTCAGATCAAATCATGATTTTACGTTTTGCGAGTTCTCAGAACTCTTACCTCTAATTTCCTGAGTCATGAACTCTCGACAAAACCATATCTACGATTCATCTCCCTCCTTCGTTCAATGACTACGATCAAATTGTGACTTCGCATTTCGGGATTCCTTGTAAATATGCCTTTGACTTCTTTAAGTCACGAGTCAATGAAATGTGGATCTCTCACCACGTGTCCTCATTGACGAAGGATGGTCTCAATGATTTCAAAACTAACAACAACTGTGATCTTTTCGCGAGTTCGCACTTTGCGAATTATCACAACTCTTCTCTTTGACCTTTCCACTCTGCGAGTTAGTGAAATTTTGATCTCTCACCATGTGTCCTCCTTGATAATGGATGGCTTCGATGATTTCATAGTTTTGTAAGTCTGATTCTCCTATAAAATTTCAAAGATTTGAGGTTGGTGCACTTTACCTTGATTGGATGACTACGATCATTTTGCGCGCAAATCAGATGTCTAAGATCCTTTCTCTGGCTCTTAGATCAAATGAATGAGATATTTTATTTGCGCTTAGATCACATGGCTGAGATATTTTCCTTTGCATTCTCTCCTCATTGTCTGTATGTTGATCATATGATCCAGATCTTTTCCCTTGAGCTTACGCCTTCTTCTAACTTAGAATATTTTTCGAAATATTTAAAGGCTTCGACCTTTATCCTTCCTAGGAGTCTGCTTCTTGGATATCATTCGCACTTCTTAGAAATTGTTACCCCTCCTGAGCTTGATCTCCTCAAATATTTCAATCTCCCAAGCACTTCTTTCTTTTCTGGGAACTTCGTTAAACTGAGATCCAAATATTCTTGAAAAGATTTTTTTCTCGCCCTCTTGGCATTCCTCTTCTCTCATCCTTCGACTTCTCTATAGATTCACTTCGACTCTTTGTCAAATTCCATACCTTATCACTCCTTGCAACAGATCTTTACACAGGTTGAGTTCTTGCGACGACTGTGCACTTCTTGCAGTAGTCACTTTGCACTCTTTGCAAAGGAAATCTTACGCTATTTCTCCTGAGATTTACAAGTTGAAACAGACCCTGTCAACGCACTCCTTGTTGACTATGTGCACACCTTGCACCAACTCAAGAAGAAAATATATTTTAAAATTTATACAAGCATTTCAAAGCTACATGCACTCGTAGAAAGATTCATTTATTCTTGAAAATATTAACGAAAACAACAGGGAAATTGTAAACAATATTCACACCATACACTGGATCAATTTTCCTCTATTATAGTCATTCAAAATCAAGAAAACTGTTACAGCTAAAATCAAAGCAACAGATATTGTTCACAAGTTTCTACTTGCTCATAATTCTCGTAACCCCCCTTTTGGGCGTACAAAATCTCTCTTAATAAAAAAGAAACAAAGTAAATTCTATCTAATTGTGGTTACATTGAGACTAGGGTTAAGCTCCCAAGTCACGCATGCTCATTTTGTCTCCACGCGTGTGATCTTTCCTCTTTTGTTTTCTATCGCTTCAAAATATTTGTAGTATTGTCTAGCGTTAGAGACTCCGGATTGGCTCTGAGGCGCTTAGTTTTCCTGCCACGTGTACTTGTTGATGATGCTCCTGCATCATCTACCTATACCAGAATGGAAGTGGGAGATTATCGCGTTGGACTTTATAACAGGTTTGCCTAAGACTCAACAGAAAAATGACTCGATTATGGTAGTGATTGATAAACCTAGAAAATATGCACACTTTATACCTATGAAATCTACATATAAAACAATTAATATTGCTGAAATGTTTATGAAAGAAATATTTAGATTGAAAGGAATTACTAAAATGGTGATTTCAGATAGAGATGTCAAAGTTATGTCAACATTTTGGAAGGAATTTTTTACACGATTGGATACTAGCATGAATTTCAACACAAGCTACCATCCATAAACGAATGGGAAAATTGAATGAACGAATCAGATTGTGGAAGACATGTTATGAATGTATGTGAGAATGAAACCAACTAAGTGGGAGGAGTACCTACACTTAGTCGAATTTGATTACAATAATGGCTATCAAACATCAACCAAGATGAGTCTCTTCGAAGAATTATACGGGAGGAAATGCACAACACTAATTAGTTGGGATAATCTAGTTGACAGACTTATGATGGGACTAGAAATTCTCCGGGAAATGGAGAAAATGGTAAAAAGGATACAACAAAATTTAAAAGAGGCCCAAGACCGACAGAAAAGCTATGCAGATTTTAAAAGGAGACACCAGGAATTTCAAATTGGGGACCATGTATATCTGAGAGTCAAATAAAGGAGAAGATATCTAAATATATGGAATTGTTAAAAGTTGGCACCCAGGTTTTGCGGCTCCTTTGAGATTTTAGCTCAAATTGGCCCTGTGGCGTATCAGCTTGCGCTTCCTAGAAATTTGAAAGTTCATAATGTTTTTCATGTTTCTTTATTGAAAAAGTATATTCATAATCCTAATTACATCATTGATTGGAACATGGTGCAGGTGGAAGCAGAAGGAAATTTCCAAGTAGAACCTCTGCTCATTTTGGGTAGGAAAGAAACAATACTACGGAACAGAGCCATCGCCCAGGTAAAACTGCAATGGAAGCACTTTAGTCATGAGGCCACCTTGGAATTGGAGGAAGATTTGTATAAATATTATCCAACCCTATTTCGAGAGAGGAATGAACACTGAGGAATGTGTTGTACTTAAGGGGGAGGGGATCTAATATCTCCAAACATATTAGAATAATAAAGTCTAAGTGTACTTGGGAATAAATTTCCATTTTTGGAAAATTTGGATATGGAAAATATTGTCGTTTATGGAAAATCTGAATTTGAAATTTTATTATTGTAATTAATTATTTATGATTGTTGGGCAAATATTTGACTTTCCCAGCTAACTTCTTTGATTGTGACACATGTGAAAGACAAACTTTTTATAAATCAAATGTTGGAAGACAAATGGAACATCGAGGTTAAAAATAGTTGACCATTACTCCATGAGTGGGGAACAGATTCGAGTTGCCTCAAGGCTGATTTTTACAAGTGGGAAATGTGGGATTTGACCACTAGCAACCCGTAAAAATCAGAGATTTGTAAAGATGCGAATTTCCCAAAGAGGGAAGGAAACAGTTAGGCACAAGATGCATATAAATACAACATATGGAGGAGGCATGACGCTACTTAGTATGTTAGAGAAAGGAATATACTTACTATTATGAACATTATTGTGTGAGGCAAAGGAATTTATGATTTGTGTAAGGTGACTGAAGCCAAGGAGGATCATTTCAGTTTTCTTGTATGGACTCATGGTCAGGATAGGGGGTGGACAGAGAAAGTAAAATTGGTTGTTTTGTTCTACAGTTGGATGGAACGTGGTTGTTCCATTTGTATTCCAACATCATATTTTTAGATATGTACCTTTACTTGCATTCTTTGTTAATATTCTATTGGATTATTAATGGTTAGGAATGTGATGGTAGTATATACATATATATGTTCTCACATGGTAGAAATAGCAGAACTATTGTATGTTTTATAAAGCATGAAATAGGGTTACCTATATATAAACGACTCTATGTACACATATAGGTATACATGCGAAAGAAAATGAGAGAACTGGTATATGCTCTTGTTATCATTAAATATAGCTATACATCTACGAAAAACTTTGTATATATACATGTATATATATATATATATATATATCTATGTGTTCATGCATAAATGAATTGGCTATATTTCTATTGTCCATTGATTTGGACCTATATATATGGAATTCCTATTTCAAATCTGTGCAAGTACCATGAAGAATAGATAGAATGATTTAACATTCCATATATATATTTACATATTCTTCATGTTTATAACCATATAAACAATTATTTAATAGTCTACAATTGCATGGTAAAGTAGTTGTTACATTCAATGAATCTTGTTCAAAATGGTTTCAAATAACCTATGTATTCAATTAAAAATAATTGCAAACAACTCATGTGTCTATTTGAGCTCATTCAAATTATTACAGTGACCATAGGCCAAAGACTCCATTACCACTTGTAGATAGAATCTAGGAAGAATTTCATAAGTTTGCACGCCAAGATCAGAACTCAAATACCATTTTGAGCAAGAAGGGTTCCCTTTATATGCTTTCCTCGTTGTTTTTAACCTACAAAGCAGCGAAGATGATAGGATTGGTAAACTATGCTAAGTAGTTAATGGAAAGAAAATATTAAAACAAGATGATACAATACTTATCTTGAGTTCGACATTGAATCAGTTCACCATGGGCTCTTGTGTGACGAGTTGTCGACAACCCAAAGGGGAGGAGTGGACCCTTAATTAGTTGATGGGTGCCCTCACAAAAACAAAACAAGGACCCATCATTAATTTAATGTAACTGTAATAATTCCTTTACATACACAGAGAATAAGTTATAGATTACAAAGAGTTAGAATAACTCACACACAACACAATTTCTAATCCACACAAGGGTTAAAAACAATTCTCTTGTATATACAAAGCATAAGTTACGATTTACACAATGTTGTATAAATTACATAGAATGTAAAAAGAAATAATATGAATAATCTCATAGGCACAATTATGAATCCCCGTATGGGTAAGTAAGAATTTGCATACACAGAGAATTGAGTTACGAGTTACCGAAGGATTGATATTTATACGCGTAGAGAAATCACGAATTTCCAGAGAGGCAAATCAGTTGCAATTCAAAGGAATTAGAAAGAGTACGAATAATGTTCTACCATGCTACTATGTATGATCTGTAGGTAAATTATGAATTGTTATATAAAAACACAGAGGGAAAAATACAAAGAGAGGTTCGAGATTGATATATATACATGTAATTATACTATATAAAATGCAAGTGAAATTGGCGAACAAAGGGTCGATGTTACAATATATATATATATATATATATATATATATATATATGCATATAAAAAACAAAGAAGGTAAATTATGAAACAGAGGGTTAAAAATCACCGGATACATATTCATTACACAAACAAAGAATGTGAATTACAAACAATGGATTAATCATTGCCTATAGATATTGTTGTATGGACCTCAGAAGTTAACTCACTAACATAAGATTCACTTTTGCCTCGCACACAGAGTGTGAGTTACGAAATTCCCACAAAAGGGTTGTTGCCACACTCTTATGAAAGTGTATTCATGAATTTACATAGAGTGTTAAATGAAATTACACATACTACATCTATGAATCCCATGGAGGGTTTATCCTATGTATATATACCTGCGTAGAGCTAAATTACGAATTCCATAGGGCGGTAACATAAACATAAAGAAAGTGACTCTAATAGGAATTATAAACTATACATACTCTTATGCAAAGTATCCATATAACTACCTAGAACATATTACTATCTGCACAAGGTTAACATCTTACACGGTGTATAAATTACGTGATTTTCTCACAAAAACAAACAAAAAGATATGGGTAAATGATATGGTTAACAATGTTAAAACGGTGGATATAGGAAAACATGAAAGGAATAAAGATAGCTACCTATTCAAACGTGTTCGACAACAAAAAAATCGTAAGCCTTAATAGACTAGAGGAGCATCAGTCAACCTAGGAAATATTACAACCCCAGTCCTGAGAACTTTAAACCCAGAGGAGCCCAGGAGGAACACGTATGGAGGCGAGATACCAATACATTTCTAACCCTCAACAGTTCCCAAATCAGTTTTAACCATGAGTTACAGAATACTGAATAAAATAATTTATTTCTTACCTTGGGTAGAGAAGAACCCAACTGGTGTTCGCCTTCCATATTGTTTACCAGGGTTAAGTCTATTTCCAATTCATTGGCCACACACAGAGAAGAAGGTTACAATGTCGAAGTTGAGACACATACAATGGAAGGGTAGATTTTCATGAACACACAACCAAAGGGGGAAAATGAATAATGGTGGTGACCTCGAAAACACTTGTAAGTGAGGAGTAATGGAAAATGGGAAAAAACAATACCACTTTCATGCGAATACTTGGAGATGGCGAGCCCGCATTGGGCGCGACCGCCTAAGTGTCCAACTCAAGAAGTATGATACATACCTTTATTTAATGAGTATAACTAGTGATAAATTCCTACAGACTGATATGACATCCTCCATTAACATGGTTTCCAAAGCCTATTCAATGTTGGGCCATGTCACTAGTTGGGTAGGGTTTAACACTGTTAGGTATAGGTTTTTGTTCGTAGAGTAAGTGCAGAACCATATGTGTTAGGGTGTATGATCTGTCAATGTCTTCGTTGGAATGAAAACCTTATAACTACCCCTTGGTAATGATATTACATGTTTGCATAGCAACTATTCAATGCACTATGACATGAATTAAATTGTGGTGGATAGTCATGTTCTAATGATACAAATTTTAGGAATAGTGATAATATTAATAGTTCATATGACATACGAGATATATATAATGGGTATGATATATATAATGGGTAATGTTTGTGCCATATGTTGAATCAAATATATATATGTATATTGGTATATGGTAAGAACTCCATATATTGGATTACATATGGGTAAGTGTTAAGATTTCCATTTAATGGTTACTTATTTGTATGTGTTAAGATTTATATGTGTTGGTATTTTGGTAAACAACATAATTAAATATATATTGATGGGAATAGTATCAGTATCATGGTATTCCTATGATAGTCGATATAGTCGATACTATAAGAAATACATATATATCATTTTGGATATTGCAAAAAGTTATTTCGCACAATAATCATTTTTCATAGAATGAATCAACATAGACATGATGGTTATCCTAAGGGCCATGAAAGTCGTGATCGCAATCCATATTAACTACAATAAGTTCAAGATTCTAATCCAACATCGACGATAGATTTTTTTTTTTTGTAAGTTAGTGGTATTATATATAAAAGGCCTTCCTCGACCAAAAATAGATACAAAGTACAGAGAATATACTTAGTTGTAATTACTGGACTGCCCCAACAGAGGGGAAACCAGTCTAGCTAGCCTGGAAGTCAAACATAAAAAAGTGTAATAGACCAAGTGACCTGTTCAGAACTAACTGGACATCAACTAAAAGTAAAGACACCAAAGAGACGGGAAAAGTGCTAAAGACCTCAGACATGTGGCAGGTAGCCTGGCCAGGTGCCATGGACAACCTCTGACCATGGCTCCTCCTCGACATATGTCACCTGGTCATCCCACCACTTCACCACGTCCACGCCTCCTTCAGTCCCTCCGACAACTAGCAGGGTGTCCTGCTTCACGTGATATCCTATGTCCATCTCCTTCACTTCCTTCGCAGGCCTGACTCCGTGCTGCTCATCTCTTGTTGAATTCTTCTCTGGGGTCTTTCCATCATCAGCTGCGCGCTCGGGTTCCGCTGTCGTAGCCTCATCGACGAGGTCCGAGGGGATGGCTTCGTGTAGAGAAGTAAGGAGATGGAGCAAGATTTCTATCTTTTCGTCCACTGCGAGCAAGCAGAATTGGAGATCCTCCACCCCCTGGCAGAGTTTGAAGACGAGGCCAAATAGAATTTCCATGCTTTCCTGAAGCTGCATATCATGGAAAGGGTTCGGGGGTTGGTTCTCGGTGCTCCGAGGCTTATCTGGAGGTGGTGCCCCCATAATCATCCCAGCAGAGATAGGAGTTGGTACGAGCGGAGTTTCAAACAAGGGCGGTTCCGGGTGGTGGATCGAGTTGGAAGTCGACAACCTAGGAACGATAGTCAGGCTATCAAACTTCTTAGCTGCCAAAGCGGGAGAAGAAGGAGTTGAGTCCAACTGAATGGAGGGAGAGGAACAGGAGGTAGGCGAGGCTGGAGGCGAAATAGAGGGCCGACGAGGTTTCCATGGGGAGCCTCTATGCGGGCGCCCTTGAGGCCGAGGCATGATTCGCATTGTGAAATGGCTAAAGGGTGTCAGTTGCAAGGGGGTTCGACAGAAAGCCTGCAGCCAGACCAAAACTATACTGAACCCGTAAGTCTCAGAAATTTCAGACGGAGGTTGCCAAGAGGGATGCCAATTGAGGCCCACGCAGGGACAGGAGAGAAGCAGGTAGAACACAACCATGGAATGAGCATAAAGGAGAGGAGGGAAGTGTTTAATTGCTCCCCGCGCCATGTTTAATGGCTATTTATGCCTGTGTAGGGTGGTGGGCGAAGGCATGAACCGTTCACGTGGATCTGTGCTTTGCTGGCCATGCCTCGCCTCCTTGTCGTGCCGCGTGGGATGCAATAACACACCATCTGGGGGACATCGATGATAGATTACTCTACATATAATAAGGGTATTAAATTATGTTTTGATCAAGTTTTGAAGAGTCAGGGAGCTTTAATGTCCCCTAACAAAAAAATATATATATATTTGGGAAATTTGGGGTACATTACATTTCGAAAGGACTCAATTAAAGAAATAAACATCAACATTGTAAAATTCTAAGATCAACCTAAAGATAATAATGAATTATAAATTTTTACTACTACAACTTAACATTTACTTTTGAAAGTGTGCTAATACTAATGATAATACTACATTGGGTCTTGTCCTAATGGAAAGTCTCTCAGAAGTACTTAAATGGGATGGCCAGAGAAGCAAGGTGTTGACATACCAAACATGCTCCAACCAATCAGACTAATCAAATTTATGAGACATAATGGTGGTCAAAATCTTACATAGTGTTTTAAACAAGATTGGATTTTTACAAAATATTAAAGATGATGTGAAGTCAACCAAATGTGTATCATTAAATTTATAGGCAAATTAAATTTGATACAATTTTTTTATCATAGCACTCATGTGGCTGCGTAGATCCTTTATAGATTTGCAAGACATGGTATGAACAACTAACCTCAATTGGTTTGTCACGATGGAGAGAATGTTCCTACGTCAATTAATTCAGGTAAAACACACCTCTTGTTCAATAATGGTGGTAGCTAGGGAATCAAGAAATACACATTTTATTACAAGAGTTCTTCATTGTATTRCATGAAACACACTCATCTAATGAAGGGGTATATTCTCTTTGTCTAGACATGCTTATATGGTCAAAGAGTGCATTGTATGCAATGAGATGGTGTTGGTCGGCTAGTGGTATGAGGTGGTTCTTATTAAGGTTTTGGTGGAAAATCCATTGGAGAAAATGGAAATGAGTGAAATACTAAGTATATGAGGCATAAGAAGAGTGAAGAAACACCATGTGAATGCATTATATACCATCTTTTATAAAAGGTACCTACGATGAAAGAATTGTTAAGTGGAAAAATTGTACTTATATTGAAAGAATGGTTAAGTGGGGAAAAGGTACCTAGGTTGAAGGAATGGCCAAGAAGGAAGATTTCTAATGCCAATCCATTCATCATCTAACTCCTAGAAGTGGTTTCCCATTGTATTGTACTCAAAGGAATCATATGACCAAGTACCAAAATGAGAATGATTTCTAATAGAAGGTGATGTTGGAATGACAACCTTTTGGAGACAAACATTTTTCTATGAAAAGTAACTATATTGTGCTAATTTGAATAATTATTAGTGTATCACTACAACTTGAAAGCATAAAATAAACAAATACTATAACATCACAACACAACCATTTTTTATAAAAATTAATATCACTACAACATGAAAGTATAGATTAAATAAATACTGTAAGCATAGATAAAAATGATAGTATCAAACAAAAACAACACAATACCACAAAAGAGAATAATAACCAAATACAAAATACAATTTTTCAAAAGAACTAACCTTAATGAAGGAAAATAAGATTAACCATAATACAATTTCAAAATTGTTTTTCTCTCTCCCTTATTTATCCAATAATCATGACACATAGATACACACAATGACACATAATGCATATCAAATTTTTATATAGTCATACAAAAAGCATAAAATTGCACTAAAAAAATTATATTAATGTATTTAGGTAATGGGTGTTTATTAATGTATTTAGGTAATACTTGTAATATTAGATGATTCATTTATTATAAGGTTGATTTATCTGAGTCAAAATTCTTAAATTTCATAACTAAATCTATAAGGTGATGACAACAAACTTCATTAACTAAATCTAAAGGCTCATGACAACTCTTTATGATTAACTTGACAAGATCCATGCTGATAAATCTATAGGTGGATGACAATGGCTTGTGACCAACTTGACAAGATCCATGTCGGATAAATATATAGGTCCATGACAATGACTTGTGACCAACTTGACAAAATTCATGTGAGCTAAATCTATGGGTTGATGACAAAGGATTATGACCAACTTGACAAAATCTATGTGGGCTAATTCCACCCATTAACTAATATTGATTACCATGAAATATCTTATTGTTAAATTGTGTTCAAATAAGCACACAATTTTCATTATTCTTAATATTGTTTTATTATAATAATAATAAAAAAAGATAAAAATCTAACAATTTAAATTAAAAACATGAACACGACTAATAAATAAAATTATTAATAAAAAACAAAAAAACTTTTTAATTAATTGTATTAGTATTTTAATTAAGTTAAAATTATATCGTTAAATAATAATTATTTTAAAATTTTAAAATTAAATAATAAATTTATGATAATGATATAAGTTATTGAAATAAAATGATTAAAATTGTTGATATTTTTATATATTCGTTTTATATAAATAGCGTGAATGCAATCAATAAAATTATATATCCATTATATATATATATATATATATATATATATATATATATATATGGAAATCATTTAAATATAATATTCTTCTATATATTTAAAGAAATAAAAATTAAATTGCAAATCATTATTATCAACAACATTATTAGAAAATAGTGTTTATTTTATTTCTTTTATCTAAAAAATGATTAGGATTTTTATATTCTTATGATTCTCAACATTTTTATTACATGTAATATATTAATTGTATATTATTAATTTTACTAGTATTGTATGGTATGTAACACATTAACTCACTAAATGTAAAGGCATCCCCCCAAACATAACTTGATTTTGAATTACTTAGCATCCCCTAAATCTAACTTGATTTTGAATTACTTAGCATCCCCTAAACATAACTTGATTTTGAATTACTTAGCATCCCCTAAACATAACTTGATTTTGAATTATTTAAAACTTATTATTAATTAAAATATATTTACAATTAAAAAAATTAATTTATTTTATGGTGTATAACATATTAATTGTAGATTCATTAGCTTAAATATAAGCTTACTTAAAATTATTTAAAATTTATTATTAATTAAAATATATTTTAAATTAAAAATGCTAATTTAATTTTTTAAATGAAAATTATTTAAAAAGTTCATATTTAAAAAATATATGTTTTATGATATTTATGAATGATTTTGGATTTAAACTAAACACATTAGAATTAATTAAATATCTATTAATATTGATAGTAAATTAAAGATTTTTTTATTTTATATATCTTTACATTAAAAAATTAATTTAATAAATATAAGTAATTTAATAAATATTCTTCATTCAATGTTGTTACATGTTAAAATATAGATACTATGGCATAAAGACAAAATCATGGAAGAAACCATTTTGGAATAAAAATATTATTAAAAAAAAGTCAAATCAAAATTTAAGGAAAAAATGTGGTGTGATAAAGAGTTAGAGGAAAAAAGAAAATTAAGGTATTATAAAAATGTAATCAACCCCAATCTAGAAGTTAAAAATCATCTATCTATTTTGTCAAGTGTAAAGAAAATCATAAGTATTGCTAAGATAAGAACAAATTCTCACGAGCTTCATAATGAAACTCGGGACTCGGGGTTGGTCAATTCCTAAAACGCCATGGGATGAAAGAGTGTGTCACCTTTATGACAGTAAGAAGGTTGAAGATGAAAAACACTTTCTCTTAGATTGTCTAGCCTATACCCATATTAGATCTTATTTTCAAAATATTTATCACACTACCAACCTTCCTAACCTCTTACCTCAACAAAAGTATGGTGATCTTGGAAAGCTTCTCTTAATGCTTTTCCAGCACAGAAACAAAATGCTAAAGAATCACAAGTAATCACTTACCCTCTTAAGATCAGATAAACCAATTCAATCTTAATGAAAGTTAATCATTACCATCATCAATTATTTCATATTTAAATATAAATATAAAAATTAAAAATATACATTTATTCCTAAAAATTATAATTTTAAATCTATAAAAAAAATAAAATACTAACATATATACACCTCCATAAACATTAACAATAAACTACACAAAATTTAATAACATAAATTTATTTAACATACACATAAAAAATATATATATATAAAAATAAACATGAATTTATTAAACATCATAAAAATAAACATACACATGAAAACTTTGCATGTATTAAACATCGTAAAAATAAACATACACATGAAAACTTTGTATCAACACCATATATTTGAGGGAGGACCGTTGGATTTGACGGCACTGTCGTCCAGTGCACTGAAGCTAATGCAAAGCCCCCATGACAGCTCTGAAGTTTTCTGCAGTTATAATTATTTATTAAACATTTTTGATAAAGAGTACGGCAATGCACATAAACAATTTTTGTTTTTTTCAACATAAACACTATCTATATCAAATCTTTCATTGGGCAGCGATTTGACGATAGGAGGGACATATACCGCGATTTCAATCAAATCTTTCGACTTCTAAACTGGCATATGTTCAGTGTTCGTCAGTTAAATTTAGTTTGAATATTCTAAACTGGCATTTAAATTACCGCATTTGGCATGGTTTCTATGAGAAAATACATATTTTAGGACAATACTGGAGTGTTGTAATTTACATACTTGTTAATAACACATCCGATCCCGTGCATTCATTAATATCTATGCATGATGCTTGGGACAAAACACATTAGACAACTGTACAAGGACGTTATGCGATCATGGASTACTGTGTCGCTGTAGAATTGATGGAAACTCGAAGAGGGTCAATTTTTGGAGGTTATCAAAAGAAAATAATAATGATGGGGTTGGAGTAGTCCCCCAAAACTGCAACTTAATGTTAATGCAACTTTTCTTCTCGATGTTAAAAAGCTGTGAGTCTCTGCGTGAATTTCGGTCTTAAGGTAGGCTCTGAGTTGAGGAATACTATCTATTGAGAAAAACACAGAGGCCATGTTGCAAAGAAAATTTTATCCCACATTTACAGTGCGGAGACCTTTTTCTACTTCTCGATGCCACTATGTGCGAGATAAAGATGCGCAGAGCGTCGGCAATGAGATCTCCGAGTCCGGTTGGACAATGTATTTAGATCCGTCTCTAGAGAGATGGAGTGATAAAAATTCGAGCATGTTTGATATTCATCAGCGGTATAGAGTGCCTACTGAAGGATACCCAGCTTATCATAATTCGGCATCGAGCTTTACGAGCAACGAGGAAAACTATTCCATGGTTTCGGATGCTTCGTCTGGTCCCCAAATACCGCCTCTGCCCGCGCAGGATATTGAGTTCGAGCAGGAGCGACAGGATACTGGATCGTATTCCTCACTTTCTACAAGAAAACGTGATGTTCATCTCGATAAACGAGAGGATTTGGAATGCGTTGCATCTTCCTCGTCAGTGGATGTGAATCCCAGGAAGAAGAAATTCAGAAAACTGCATGAGAATGAGCATGCCGATCAATTGCTTAAGTATTATTGCTCTGTTTGGAGCATGGTTCGAATCAAAGCTATTTCTTTTATCTCATCCAACGCGTGTGTTTTCGCTGTGATTAGCTATCTACTGAAAATGCCAGCATAGTGTCCTATGTAGGTTTTTCCTTTCCTGTCCTATGTAGGTTGTTCTTTCACTTTCATTAACAGGGTGTTTAAAACTTTTGAGCAATAAATATAATCTGGCGTCTTTGTTGTGAAATACAAGTGTCTGGTAATGAATATGTATGTATTGGCAGCGATAATTATCAAAGAAGGCTCTTGAAAATAAGCCGGGAAGAATTGCATATAACCGCTGGGAATCTGGTAATGAGTGCCATACTCATTACATAAAGTTATTATAACGTTTTCCTGCGCTCAGTTTATGTATTGCTTTGAATCTAGGTTCTCTTTTAGGAGCTGCCTAGTATTGATGCATAGTTAGTATCGTTGTTTTTTGTAATTTTTGGTTGTATTTTGGTTGTATTCTTAGAGTTTGTTATGTTTTTGAGAGAACAAGCATGGTTAAGTTTAGTTTGTTATGTTTCTGAGAGAACAAGCATGGTTAAGTTTAGTGATATTTTTTTTTATTTGAACTGAATAGTCTTATGACACTTGGACAGTAATATGAAAATTATTTATTTTTTTATAAATATAAAAGTGGAATTTTCTGTGAAAAAAAAATAACTGACTAGGTACACACATTTTAGAAATCTATAAACATAAATTTTGATATTACTTCTATTGTTTAATAATTAGTATAGATTCATCTTAATTCCTGATTTATCATTTCTCTAGATGGATCAATTCTTTAGGTGTAAACTTTTTTAAAACTAAAAACTTGAGAAATTTTTTTTACCTCAAGGGACTTGTTCCCTCTCAGTTCATGTTAGATCCAAACATAAGACATGGATCAAATCTCTTGAGATGAAAACCTCTTTTAAAGTGAAAAACTTGGGGAAATGTTTGCAGCTCAGAGGACTTGATCCCTCTCAACCCATGCTACATGCAGAGTTAAGATGGATCTATATGGGTATTTTTATATAAATAGTGTTTGTATGTGTCATTGTCAACTCCATGTTGAGCATGAAATAAATTATACATGTTAGCTCATACTCAATGCCACAAGTTTTGGATGTTTTAACTATATATATATATATATATATATATGTGTGTGTGTGTGTGTGTGTGTGTGGGTGCCACTTGTCAACTTGTCAACTCCAAGTTGTGCACAAAAGAAATTACACATCTCCTTCACATTGATCATACCATTAATTTTTTTTAACTAAGATCCATCTTAACTCTGGATTTACAATGCATCTAGAGAGATAAAATACATAGAGGTGTAAACCTTTCCTCAGGTTTTGAACTCTAAAAGAGGTTTTCACTTCTAGGGATTGGATCCCTCACGACTCATGATAGATTCCTAGTTAACATGGATTCACATTGGTTATTAATATATAAATATATATGCCATATCTCAACTCCATGTTTTTCATGGAAAGATTTACCCATCTCTCTCATGAGCAACACACATTTAAAATGTTTTAACCAAGATCCATCCTATCTCTAGATCTATCAAGGGTCAAGAGGGATCCAATCCCTTCAGGTGAAAACGTGTCGTCATATTTTTCATTCTAAAAAATGTTTGATCTCCAAAAAAGAAACACATATTCTTAACTATTAGACCCATATATCAACTTCATGAAACACATATTCTTAACTATTAGACCCATATGTCAACTTCATGTCGAGCATGCAAAAAATTTGTTATCTCCCTCTTATGAACAACACATAGTTAAAATGTTTTAAGAAAAATCCAGCTTAAGTCTGCATATATCATGAATGGGCCAAAATCCAATATTATTTTACATAAAATGGATATTGAAAATTTTTAGTTATTAATATTTTTTTAATATCACATATCAACTCCACAATTATAATAAAACAAATACACATCTCTTTGATCTATAATAAGCCTCTTTCTATTAAAAAAAACTTCCTACAATGCAATGAGAATTTATGTCATAATTTATTTGATTAGAAATGCTAGAATTTAAGTCAAATCTGCCAAATGCATCAGCACTACTTCTGAAATTGTTTTTCGTCTCTTGGTAATGGCTGTCAGATTCGTATAGAAAAAGTTGGGCGCGTGGCGATAGACTACCTCAAGTCTGTACAATATAAATCGCTCCGAAGTGAAGAGTGCAGGTTAAGATGCTTGTAATGAATGAAGGCTCATAGCATTTACGGTGTATTGCTGTAACATTTCCATGTACTCTTCGAGAGATTCGAGGGGAATCGTTTCCAACTTCCGAGTTATCTTCTCAAAAAGAAAAACTGCAATGCAACAGCGACAGATGTTCATAAGCACCACACCCAATCGTGCATCATAAGTTAGCCTTACTCCCGTTTTAGGCCTTTTACATTCAAAGTTCAGACTATATAATACTATTGTCACCTTCCTGTTTTTCCAATGGCCTTCCTCATTTATAACATCAAATCCAAAGATCTTTTATCACACAAAATCCAAATACCTGGAAAAGCTGCATTATGATTAAAGGAGTAATAACGAAGGGAATCATAAAAACAGGAAGATCCAACAACCAGCTTAGAACACAACTGAGGATACCGTAAGATCATTCAGTATTGCTTTTGTTTCAACGGGCAACTGTCTCTACAACTCTATAGTAGTGGAGTTTTATATGTTTTTTGAGATTTACAATATAGTAGTGGAGTTCTTATCGAAAATTGTTAATTTTAAAAATTGATTTAAAAAAAAATAAAGTTACAAAAGATGGGTTATTGTTTATAATGAAAAAATATATATAGTTATATTTATTATTTCATATAAATTTTGTTGTAATTCATATTTTATTTGAATTTTCAATTTGTAATAAAATATGAAAATTTATTATAATTTACATTTATATTTGGATTTTTAATTTGTAATAAAAAATATATAATACTTAATTTTAACCGTTATTTATTCATAAATTTTATATTTTTTATTTAGAAATAATATATTTTTTAACATGTTTTTCAAAATAATAAAAAATCTGATTATTAAATAGTTTTGTAGATTCCAATATTTTCATGATTGATTTTATGTTTGAGATAATAAAATAATTTTATTTTACTCCAATGTTATATATATATATATATATAATAATAATAATAATAATAATAAAAATATTAATAATTTGACTGGTAATTTTATTTATAATAATAATATATAAATGACATTGTTTCTATGAAAAACTTTACATGGTTTTTAGGAAAAACTTTTTGAATAGGTTGTAAAAGATAGAAGTGTCTTGTTGAAGGTTGTCCCAATAAAGTTGTATGTATGGGAATGTTATTTCCCAGTTTCAAAACAGTAAGGGATTAATTGCAATATTGGAGTCAAGCAATGTTGTCCCTTGTCCCCTACCATTTTTGGCATATTCATTGATAAATTAGAAGATTATTTGGAAGAAGCAGGTTGTGTCGGTCCTACTCTTATTGGTATAGTCATCAATCTTCTTCCTTATGCCGATGACATCATTCTTATGGTAGGGAGTGAAAACAATCTATATCATCAATCTTCTTCCTTATGCCGATGACATTATTCTTATGGTAGGGAGTGCCCATGATCTTGAAAATCAACTAAGAATCCTCAAGGATTTTTTCTCCAATATCGGTATAACTGTGAATACTGACAAGACTAAGGTCATGATCATTAAATCCAATAAGATCACTTATGGTACCTTTGTATATGATAACAACAAATTGGAGGAAGTAGCTTCATACAAATATCTTGGAATCGATATTCAGCACAAGCTCAACTAGAATTTTAGCATTGAGAAAAAGATTCTTGGGGGATGAAAAACTTATTATGGGCTTGAAAAGAGTTGTAAACAATCGACCTTTGGATATGAGATAATGAGAAACTCATCTTTGGGACTCTTGTTACTCCTAC
Organism: Picea sitchensis; assembly: GCA_010110895.2. Lineage (NCBI taxonomy): Eukaryota > Viridiplantae > Streptophyta > Pinopsida > Pinales > Pinaceae > Picea > Picea sitchensis. Next base: position 24,067 of record SNQJ01S0118038.1, read on the forward strand.
TATTCTTTATGGATGTGAAGTCTTGGGATGTAGTATCTCTCGTTAATCCTAGAGAAAGATAAAGAAAATCCAAAAGAATTTTGTAATCGAAAATCTAAAAATTAAAGGAAATATGCCCTATCCCATCCTCCTATTATCGTTTCCCCAATTGAGAGCACAATGATGGATATATACCTAATGTATAAGAACAAGTTAAACAACATGGAAGACAAAAGTCTTCCTAAAATTTCTTCAAAATCTAGTCGTAACCACCATCGACTTAAGTGAGGATGGTATAAAAGATGCCCAATATGGGATAAACTATTGGGGAATCATGGAGGACACCATTTTGCAGAATAAGGATACTATTAAAAATATCATCAATTCAAAATTTGAGGAGAAAATGTGGTGTAACAAAGAGTTAGAGGAAAAAACAAAATTAATGTATTATAAGGATGTGATCAACCCTAATCCATAAGATCAAAATTATCTCTCTATTTTGACAAGTGTAAAGAAAAAAATAAGCATTTCTAAGATAAGAAAGAATTCTCACGAGCTCCAAAGTGAAACTAGCGTTGGTAAATTCCTTCAATGCCATGGGATGAGAGAGTGTGTCACCTTTGTGACACTAAGAAGGTTGAAGATGAAAAACACTTTCTCTTATATTTCTCATCCTATACCCACATTAGTTTTGAACTTCAAAATATTTTCACACTACCAACCTTCCTAGCCTTCTAACTCAACAAAACTATGATGATATTGGAAAGTTTCTCTTAATGATGATAATGATAGACTGAATTGCTCTATTGGATAAATACTTTCAAGTAGAGAAACAAAATTCTAAAGAATTTCAAGTAACCCCTTTTCCTCTTAAGATCCAATAAAACAATTCTATATCAATGAAAGTTAATCATCATCATCAATATAACTTTTCATTATTATTTTTATTTTAAACAAAATACATCTTCTTTTATTTTTATAATTATACTTGTTAAAAAAATAAAACTTAATCAAAATATATATATATATATATATATATATATATATAACTCACTTGAACGTTTCCTCCTCCCTAGCTAGTAAACCCGTGATGGTACCCGAAAGTGTTCCCACATTAGGATATGTTCATAGAAGCGATGATTATCATGTTTACCCTTTTTGACCCAGCAACATATAGATAGATGCAAGACCCGTTATACTATCAAAATTGTGGAATCAAATGAGAAATAATTATTTAAGAAAAAAGTGCATTCCACATCAAATTTAATGATAAAAGTCGGACATAAAATCACTTTTCAAGGCTCAAGGTTCGTGACTGGTTGAGGCAGTTAAAATTGGCTCGTTCTTTTGGCCAAAAATTGGAATGAAATTTCTGATGGAAAGTGTTTTTAGATGAGGTTGAAAATATTTTCATTCAATACAACATATTCAAAATTGATATTTATTTCTTTTAAATAATTTTTATTTAATTAAAAAATTATCATTATAAATGGAGAGACCATTATTTTGTGATAAAGAATTTAAAGAAAGATTTTCAATCAATTTTACTAAAGTTAATGAACTATAACAATTTAGGTTTTTTTCCTTATAATATATATATTTTAAAACATGATATTTATAAATTGTAATTTTAAATATGCATGAAAATAACATTATTTAAAAAAAAAAATTAATATGATTAAAGTAAAATTGTCCATAATGATCAATACAGATTTTTTTATTTCAATGATGAGCATGTTGGTGAATAAAGAATGGACTCTAGCTTTGATGAGAAAGAACATGAAATTGAGAAAATATGAAATCTATTTCACAACTAGATTTATTGGTCAATTTTTACTACAAGAAATTAGATAAAACACAAGTTTGTAAATTATAGTTTCTACAACCTGTAACTTAAGAGAAATACACCCTATTCTATCCTTCTCATGGAAGCTTGTATTTCTCCCCTTAAGATCATGGTTATGGCTTGATACTTTGTGTAAAAGAATAAGATAAACAACATGAAAGAGAAGAGGCTTCCTAAGATTTTTTCAAACTCTATTAAAAAACACTTGTGGCTCAAGTGTGTATGCCACAAAGAAGAGAAGTATTGTCTAAATCATTAGAGAATCAAGGAATCGGTCACTCTCCATAATAATGATAATATTAAAAATATTAAATTAATTCTAAATTTAGGAAGAAATTGTGGTGGCATAAAGAATTACAAGATAATATAAGATTAGTCTATAATATAGACTATAAAAAACAACTCTTCATTTTAAGAACTGTAAAGAAGAAAATCAACATTGCTAAAATAAGAAGCATAATGAAACAGGGTATTGGACAATTCCTAAAATATCATCGGTTGATAGAATTTTCAATCTTTGAGACACTAATAGGGTTGAATATGAGAAAAAATTTCTCTTTGAATGTCCACCCACATTAGCTCACAATTTCGAAATATTTGTTACATTACCAACCTTCCTAATCTTTTAACTCATCAAAACTATGGTGATTTAAGAATGTTTATCTGAAATATTTTCTACCATAGAAGTACACCCACATTATATTACAATTTAACTTTTTTTTGCTAAATTACTAACCTACCTAACCTTTTAACTCATCAAAACTATGTTGATTTAGTAAAGCTTCTTCGAAATATGTTTTAGCATAGAAATAAAATTTTAAAGAAAACCTAGTAATTCTTGATCATTTCGTAAGGCCCAGTCAAACCAAAGTTGGTATCGGTTCTAAATAAAACTGAGTAATTCATTACCATTTCTTAATGTCCAGTTAAACCACAGTTGGTCTCAGTGGGCGCCAATAACCCTCATCATCATCATCATTGATACATAAAATATTTTCATTTCTTAATGTATGTTACATGTTTTTTGTTTTAATTTTTTTTCGATTATGTCATGTATATTGTTAGACAAACCAAACACACTGAGAGAGGGGTGAATCACTGTAGGGATATTTTTAATCTTTTACAAAAACACCATAGTTAGCAATCACCATTTTCGCATAATTTAGTACTTTCATTTATAACAAGTTATATGTAAACATATATCAACAACAAATATCATCAATAATCCATCACCACAAGGAACACAAAATATATGTATAAGTTTCTTTTATATTATGGACTAAAGTCCTTGAGGGTTTTTTAGCACCAAATAAATAGAGCAACAAATCCACAAGAGAAACAAGTCCACAAGAGAACCAACTCTCAATGCAAGATTCATCATCCAAATCTCAACACCAACTTAGAAGAGGAATCAATCCTCAACATATACCAATCTATCAATAGGTATGTGACCTGTTTATACTACAACCCATGTACGTACGCAATCTTCCTATACTTTAGCACATGTATGTATGTGCCTTGGCTCACTGTCGGCATGCGTACACTTTGAAAAATTAGGTTTTTTGAAACTTCATCCTTTTGCCCCTTTAGACCCTTTCTACCTCTATAACATACACTTTTTGATCTTGTCATTGCACTCTACCTTTCACTGCCCAATATGTAGCATAACCAATAAGAAACATATCTATTTCATCCAACAACCTATGCATTCTCCTCATGCACACACAATTACAGATTATGGACATCTCTCAAACATAACTAAACTGAACTACTCAACCAACCA